>CAUYSK010035925.1:0-33510 GCA_963575035.1 Avahi laniger
AAGACTTTGCTCATTTTTTTTTACAGCTCAATAGTAGCCCATAGTATGAGTGTACTATAATTTGTATTTAACCAGTTCCTTGCTGATTAATATTTAGTGGTTTCTTTCCCATCTTTTGCTATTACGAACAATGTTGCATGGAGTAACCTAGGTCTCTTATCTTGCCATACGTGTTTGTGTGTGTCTAGGGAACACATTCCTCCATATGGAAATGCATGGCCAAAGGGCTTGTGCCGCTGTAATTTTGACAGACACTGCCCATTCTCTCTATAGGGGTTGGAAAAATTCACTCCCCACAGCACTGTAAGAAGGTCTGTTTCCTCCATCGTGAACAATACCATAAATCAGACTTCTGGGTTTTTACCAGCCTGATAAGTGGAAAATGGGATCCCAGTGTGGTTTTGATTTGCATTTCTGTTACTATTAGTGAAGTTGCACTTAGGGCACAGAAACTGTATAGTTTTTGATTTTTAAGACCACTTATGTATACTTTTCTGTGATTTGTTTGTTCATAGCAAATTATTGGTACTTTAGCGACTGGCGAAAACTCTTTATAGGTGAAACTAGCTCTTTGTCTGTGACATGAGTTGTAGATGTTTTTCCAGTTGCATCACTGACCTTTTGTCTATACTGACAGTGGTTTTTCCCATGCATGGTCCAATTTATTTGTGTTTCATTTTAGGGTTTGAGCTTTCTCTGCTTGTGTTAGGTGGTTCCTTGATGCGATATCATCAAATATTCTCCTACGTTAAAGAAAATTATATTTTTCATTTTCACATTTTGGTCTTCAACTCATTTGTAATTGAATATTGATCATGACATGAGGTAAGAAAGCAATTTTATTAATATTTTATTGTCTATATACATAACTAGCTGTACCATTTATGGAATAATCCCTGTTATCTCAATAGACCAGTGCTGGTACTGGAGATGATGAAATTTCCTCGTATATGAGGACAGCTCTGAGTTGTCCCTTCTGGTCCTCTGGTCTGTTCCACTGCTGCATAACCTCTCCCACCACGAACACGCAGAAAAGACTCACCTTTGCATGGCCCTTTGGAGTGCTTGGGAGAGACTGATTGTCCCGTGGGGCCTGGGCCACTCCGGTCCAGAAACGTGGACTCAACATCATAAAGATTTCAAGCCTCCCAAAATCCATCTGAAAACTCCCCTGATTTTACAATTCTTTTGGAAGAGCAAAGGCACAAAGACTGGTTAAGAAAATCTTGGAGAAAGACAAAAAGGAGTGACTTGTCTTATCAGACAGATCATTGAAATTTCATCATCTTCTTTAAGGTTTTCTTGAAGTTTTATAATTTCTATCCTGAAGGGTTAACGAACCTATTGTTAAACCTATTCTTCAATATATTACTGCCTTGTGGCCTTCGCACGCTGTGTTTTCGCCCTTGCTGAAAGAGTGAGAGGAACACAACAACAATGATAATGACGGTCAAAGCTACCGCTGTGTAGCCGAGCACCACTGCGAGGTTGTCCGCACCGTCGCGCATTCGATCTCCAGAAAAACACACTAAGTATTTGTATTATTGTGCCCGTTTCATAGAGGAAGAAACAGGGGCACTGAGAAGTTAATTCCTTTGCCCAAGGCCACCCAGCGGGGGGACAGCAGAGCTGGGATGGAAGTCCCACCAGTGTGGCTTTGGAGAAGGATTTCTGAAAGACGCTGGAACCCCACACAGCCATGTATGAGGAACCTCTGGGACAGAGGACACGTGCTCTGTGACACAGCTGGAGACACGTGTTTTCCAACCTTCCTTAGGGCTCACAGCAACCCTGCGCAGGGCGGATTATCATTCCTGTTCTTAACATGCAGGAACTGAGGCCCAGAGAGATGAGTGAGTGGCCCCGGTCCTCTCGCAGGGGGGACGTGGAGGTTAGGGGAGCCGCCTGCCCCGCGCCCACCCCCAGTGGCGCTGCGCGTTCTCACCTGCTGGCAGCCGGTGGGGCCTCTCTCTTCCATGAGGTTTCAGGAGTGGGAGTCTGAGGAACCCCAAGCCAGCGCTAGCTCCCTAATGCCAAGTATGAACACAAGTGAGGCACAAAAAGAAAGTGTCTCCTCTTTACGAGTGTTTTGAAAGCACGTGTTGTCAGCCCTGCACCTTCTGAAGAGGTTGGTGAAGAGTGGGAAGGTCATGGGCTGACCTCCCTCCCAGCCCTGGAGGGGCCGCCCAGCGCAGTCACGGAGCTCTGTCAGTCAGTCGAATTGAATGTCATTAAATTTGTAGATTAATTCTGAGGAAAATTAATATATTTGTATATTGTTATTCTATCCATGGACATGATATATGGCTTTATTTATATCTTCTTTTGTGTACTTGAATAGAATTTTTGAATTTTCTTGGTAAAGACTTAATGGGTTCATTGGTTAATTTTTAGAACTTTATAACTGCGTTGCTATTTTAAATGAAACCTTATTTACATTTAATATTACTTAGTATTTAATTTTCTAGTTAGTTATGGCTGGTGTAGGAAAACACGAATGATTTTTTTTTATTGGCATTTTGTCATGCAACTTTGTTGGACACGTTATTGGGACGCCAAACAACCTGCTGTTTGTCACCTCCCTCTGCCAAAGATTGGAAAGGAAGACTACCACTTCCTCGGCTCCCAAAGGCTCAGCAGGGAGTAAGCAGTGTGTGAATTTGGAGATCTCTCTCAGACTTGCCACAGTGAAATCATTAAGAACGAAGAGAAGGAGGTCCAGAGCAGGAACCGTGAATTCCGACGCCTGCGTAAAGGAGTAAGCGGTCTCCGTGTGAAGCAACAGGGAATGGTGAGGACTGCGGCATGAGGTGTAACTAGAAGGGGCAGACCTACTCAGCCTGCGCTACTTCTTGCTACGTAGCAACGAAAGTCCAGTTTTCTCACATTGTCAGAGTTTTAAGGAGAACCTCTAAATCCTTGCTTTTACGTTAGAAACTAATTGAGATTTTTAAAAATATTGGGTGGGCCAGAAGAATTACATCCATTGGCTAGATTTGCTTTGCAATCTACTAGTCCACTCCCTTGGTCTAAGAGTGTCCCAAGTGGAGGGGACAATAGGGAAATAACTGATTATTACTTCTGTCCCCTACCTTTCCATTCCCTTTTCCCATCCTCCTACCCCATGTTGCCTTCACTGTGCAGGGCTCTGTTCCAGCCAGCTTGGACACCAGCCTTGCGGGAAGATGGTTTAGAACTTAAGGAGAGAAGGTCGAGGCTAGAGAAGGTGTGGGCTGGACCCAGATCGTACAGCCTTGGGACCTCCCCAGAGAGCAGAAGTCTAAGATGGGACAGGAATGACAGTTGGACTACCAGCTTCGCCTGAAGTGGTTTGGTCCTGGAACCACACCAGCACTTCCTGACCTCAGTGAAAGAAGAGCAGCATTTGGACAACCATCTCAGATCAGGGCGGCTGCCACGCATGAGCCCATATCCTGGACCTGAGCCAGCCCCACAGTGAGGGCTGAATGGTGTCCGCTGCACCCACCCTGCCGAATTCATATGTTGAAGTCCTAACCTCGAGTACCTCAGAATGTGACTCTATTTGAGGATGTGGCTTTTAAAGAGGTAATTAAGGCAAAATGAGGTCATATGTGTGTGCCTTAGTCCAATATGACTGGTGTCCCGGTAAGAAGAGATTAGGGCAGGCACAGAGGGAAGACCATGTGAAGACACCGAGAGACGACAGCCATCACAGATGGCCGAGGAGAGAAGACTTAGAAGGAACCAACCCTACTGACACCTTGATCTTGGCCTTCCAGCCTCCAGAATTGTGAGAAAATAAATTGCTGTTGTTTAAACCACCCAGTGTATGGCACTTTGCTACGGCAGCCCCAGCAAACTAGTGCATTTGGGAAATTGAGGCACAGAGTTGCGTGTGCAGGTTTATTGGGATCAATGTTAGGAAATCTTACAAGAACGAGAGGAAGGCAGAACTGGGCAGAGTGAGAAGTTGGACTGCAATGAGGTTGCAACCAAGGCGGTGTTCTGGAGCTGGGATGTCCTTCGGGGCTGTTCCAAATTGAGGAAAGGGACCTTTGCTTTCCTACATCAGTTCTTCTCAAGGTGAAGGGGTGTGATTTTGCTCCCAAGGGAGTATTTGGCAATGTGTGGAGACATTTTTGGCTGTCATGCTGGAGTGGGGGGATGTCCACTGCCGACACCCAGGAGGCAGAGGTTAGGGATGCTGCTTACCCTCCCGCAATGCACAAGGCACTCACCTCCTTCAGCGAAGAGCCATCCAGCCCCCGTGTCAGCAGTGCCGAGATCGAGAAACCCTGCCTCCGCCAACACATCCACAAGCCATTGGCCTGGGCTGTTCTGGCAAGGGCATGACCTTGGACAGGTCTCCGGGCAGGTCACCTCCCACGGACAGGTGTAGCTGTGAGCCGTCAGTAGCCCGTGTTCTCAGCAGCGGGGAAATGGGTGTGTTTGCCATGAAGAGAGGATCTGGGCAAAGTGTCCACTCTTCTGAACCCTCAGATTTCTCTAATAAAAATCCCAGCTGACCATGTTCAGGGCACGGTCCCGGAGGCTTTACCTACGTTATCTCACTGAAGCCTCAGGAGAAGCCCGAGAGGTGGGTTTTATCAGGCCATTTTACAGTCCTCTGCTCTGCCAGCTGAGCTCTGGAAGGGTATCAGCCCATTTTGTAGCACAGGAACCTGAGACTCACAGAGGGTTAATTGTTTACCCAAGGTTACCGAGCTAGTGAGTTACAGGCCCAGAATCCGAATCCAGGACTGTGAGCCTTCGAAGTCTGGCTCTTTCGCAAACAGGAAGGACAACCTTTGCTAAAATGAGAGCAGCACATGTAGGAGAAAGAGGCTGAACCACAGGCTTAACCCGGAATTAATATGAAACCCAGCGTCAGAGCAGCACAAAGTCCTGAAACAAGGTCTGATACTGCACAAACATCACGGGGCCAGACCCCGAGCTCAGGATATCTGGAGCGGAGCCTCCTGCCACCTTTATGTCCACAAGCATTGATGGGTTAGCAGAAATAATCCCTCTCAGAAGGAGGGCTTTTATTTTTGTGGCCCCAAGGAGAAAGCATGGACCTTAGGACTTTGTAGGATGACAGAAACTATGAAAAAGAAAAAAAAAAAGCCACTTCCCAGTAGTCAACTGTATAAAAATAATTTTATTTACTACTGTAAATAAAGTAGTGCAAAGAGTAGTTTGGACCCACACTATTGCATTACTGATTTATTTACTACCTTAGCAGCATATAGTATACAGACATTCTGCTCTTCCTCTTTCTCACACACACACACACACACACACACACACACCCCTACACACACTCAGGCAGGCATAAGGGGTGAGGATGACACTATGAGCTAAAGGCTTGCTTTCTGCGTATTCCGTTGCTGCCAGTCTATTCTAGTGGGTAATTGATGGTGAAGACTACACTTAAATACTAAAAATCTCCTAAACGTTATTGCATGGATTGCAATTGAAATGTAAAAAATATCCAACAACATCATTAAATGATTCGGAAGCACTAGGACCCTAGAAAAATTCAAGGAGAAAAATGTAAACCAATTTACAAAGCCATCGCCTTCCCTGCCTTTCCAGCCATAAACTATTTATTTCAAGGTGCCTTATAACTGCTGGGTCTTGGAAGTCAAAGAGAAATCTGTCAGTTCAGCTTTGAGGCAAACACAGGTACCAAAATATTACCTGGCTTGTAGAGAAGTCTCAAGTTTGCTCTTCTTATTTTCAATAAAAGGGAATGAACGATGTATTAAGATTCTTAAAATGCATCTTAGTGTGTGAGAATCCAGATACGCTGCCAGGCGAACTGTGACTCCTAACACACACAATCACAGGAACGGGAGTCTGGCATGACCCGGTAAACTTCCCCATACATCCACGATCAAGACGTCCCTTATATGTGTTTTGTAGCCTTTGGTATAACCACTGCCTGCTCTGGGTACTTCCATATAATTTGATTTTTAAAAAAATGACACCAAGTGCAAAATTCGCATCCAGTTGACAAGACATTTAAGGTGTTTATCAGGATAATGGCCTGACCCCAGCTTTCCCATACCAGCAGTTTAAAGGGTTCTCTCTCATCTGGAGAGACCTGGAGAGCACAGTTCACCCACGTGGCTCTGGGTTATTAGCGACCGTGGGCTGGTCCCGGTCAGAGGCGTCTGCAGCTGGAGTCACAGCTGGGCTCGCGGCGGATGCGGTGGAGTCTGAGGAGGTGTGAGCTGGTATTGCAGAATTGCTGGCTGCAGAGACACACGTACAACAGGTGCTGGGTGTTCGAAACAGTGCACAAGGACACACAACCACACTTAGACTCTAGCAAGCCGGGAGGCGATGCCTCCAGTCTTGTGACCCTGACGCTAACTAGACAGGCAACTTTGGACCCATTATCTAGGTTTTCTGGACTTTGGTGTGCCCTTCTATAAAATGACAGGTTGGAATGGATATGCAAAGATTTCTGAAGCTTCTGATATCCTGAGATTCTAAGTTATTATTAATACATTTATACTGTGACATCCAGATAAATATTTTAATTTAAACAAACAAATAACTCTTTGATTTATGTTTCACGAGCTGTGGTTATATCTTTTTTTCCTGTTATGTCAATGGAATTCCTACAATGCAAGCTATGAATTATACCAGTCAATTAGGAACACTGGTTTTATTCACATTCTTACTCTATTTGGACGATGTGCCAAATTTGGTTTAAATTATTTTATTTAAATAAATGTGTATACATTTTGAAAAACATAATTACCAGGTCTGATTATGTATCAATCTACCATTAGTAAGGAGGATGGACTACCATCAACTTTAGGAAAGCTTATAGTTTTATACTTTATGTAGTTTTCAAATGGGAGCGATTTTGCCTCCCAGGGGGCAGTTGGCCATGCCTGGAGATATTTTTTGTTGTCACCACCCTGGAGGAGGGGGTGCTGCTGGCATCCAGTGGGTCGAGGCCAGGGAAGCTGCTAAGCATCCTACCATTCACAGGACAGCAGAGTCCCCTACGGCAAAGAACAATCCAGCTCCCAGTGTCATCAGCGCTGAGGCGGATACACCCTGCTCTACGTACTGAGACTGAGACACATCCCGGTTAAGACTCTGGCTCTGCAGCCTGCCTGCTCTGCCCTTTAACAGCTGCGTGGCCTTGGACAAGTTACCTGCCCTCCTTCTGCTTCCAAAAAGCGGAGAAAATAAAAATGTCTAGACTTCCTTAAGTTGTTATAAGAGTTAAACGAGTTAACGAATATAAAGGGCTTACAACAGTGTCTGACATTGGTGTGTACTCAACAAATGTTGGCTACTACCACTAGTGACTTGGTTTACCATGGAAATATGTTAAGATTTGTTAATTTCAGGTGCATGGCTTACAGGACTGATGAGAGTTGGTGCATCTGTTTTTGGAATGCCTAAAGTTCTCTTTTAGGCCTCAGTAGCCTGAGAAAACAGCACAAACTTTGAAGCCAGAAAGACCAGAAGTCAAACAGCTCTGACATTTACCAGCTGGGTGATCTTGGGCAAGTTCCTTAACTTCTCTGAGGTGCAGTTTCGTCATCTGTAAGACGGGGATGACAACTTGCAGGGTCGCATAATGTATGGTTAGCTCAGAGGCCACAGTTTGTGCAAACAACTGTCAGTTTGCCTTTGAGCAGCAATCTTAATTAACCTCAGCAATGTTTTAGTCTCACACAATTTTCAGTAGGTGGCGCCATTTTTGAAGGTTCCCAAACGTCCATCCTGAAATGTACAGACTTTAGGAAGATGCCGCCACATGCTGACAATCCAACTTCTAGATAAAAACCCTCCTAGAGTTCTACCTCCAAGCACCTATAGTCAGCCCAAGGGGCCACTCTAGGAAGTTCAGGAATGGGCCCTCAAATTTTCCTTTTCTGCAAATATGTTCAGGAATTCTCCCTAGGGTCCCTTTCCAATATGTGCAGAGGATGTGTGGACTCAGAGACTGTTCTGAAAGGACAGGACAGGGCGGGGAAGGGCAGGATGTTGTAGAATGATGTGACATTTCTGGGGTCATTAAAGCTATCACTGTTGTAGGTGATCCTGTGACTAGAGGCCCAGTAATGTGGCACAAAAACCATTTCACTGCAGTCAGGAGACTCGGTCTAGGCAAATTCCATCTGCCACTAACAGGTGACCTTGGGACAGATGCTGGATGGCAGACATTTCAGTTCCAAAATGCTTGACTCTTGTGGGGCTCAGTTTCCTCATCGGGGAATTGAGGGTCTTGGATTAGAGAGTGTGCAAACCCCCTTTGATCCTGAGATTTATCTTTCCAACGATCTCTGAGGAAGTTAATAAAGTACTAAGGCATGTATTTTCAGGCTCAGGCTCACCATGGTAACAAGATAAATCAGCAATCAGTTTTCTGATTGGAAAAAAAGCGCCGATGTGTAAATGTAGAAGGAATGCATAATTAGCGTTGCTACCATTTAAATCTTCTGGTAAGAGCGTAATAAAAATGCTTGATGTTTCTACAGTAAATTTGCCATTATCCATGTGAGAACTCTGTCCCTTCCATTGGGGGTTTGCAATCATTGCAAAAGCCCCCCCACGGCCCATCCTAATTTTAAAGTGGCCTCTTTGTCTCTGCTCACCTGGAATACGTGCTAATTTTATTACTAGATAAGAATCAAGGCAGCCAGGAAAATAAGCGTGCTGTTTAAAAAATTACAGAGTATACTGCAGAGCCAAATAGAGGTGATTTGTGCATTACCTGCTGCCTGGGGGATCATTTTCTACACATTAGTAAGAATGATCAAGAGCTGGCCCGAACCACGGCCCACGGGCCAAATGCAGCCGCTGCCTGCTTTTGTGTAGCTCACAATCTAAAACTGGGTTTTATATGTTTACATGGTTGAACAAAAATCAAAAGAAGAGTAATATTTCACAACATGAAAAATACACGAAATTCTCAAGTAGTTCTTCTGGAGTAGTAAAAATATATACATATACATGAAATTCAAATTGTGTGTCCATAGTAGAGTTTTATTAGAAACCTAGCCACAATGGCTGCTCTTGAGCTAAGAAGACACAGTTGAATAGTTGTGACAGAAATGGCCTCGAAAGCCCAAAATGTTTATTATCTGGCCCTTTACAGAAAAAGTTTGCAGGCCCCTGTTGTGGACCATTGTAGGAAAAACAATGGCTTGCAATTGACCAGATGGGAGCATAAAAGAAAGAAAAATAAGACAGAAAATATTGGGTTAATCCTGAAATAGCAGAGTGTTTGCAAAGATGAGAAGCAATAGAGAAGCCCTAGAAATGGAATGCTACAATAAGATCTAGCCTACCTCATTCGAGCCTCTGGGCCCACTGGGGCCCAGCACACGTGTAAGATTCACATCACTGAACCATTTCTTTTTTTTTCCTTTTTCTTTCTTTTTTTTTTTCTGAGATGGGGTCTTGCTATGATGCCCAGGCTGGTCTCAAACTCCTAGCCTCAAGTGATCCTCCCTCTTCACCCTCCCAAAGTGCTAGGATTACAGGCATACGCCACCATACCTGGTGGAAACATTTCTTATGCGTGGCCATAGTACTAAGCGCCAAGAGTAATGAGATAGAACCAGAGTACAACTTCACCATTAAATCTCTCTGACGATAAGGCTACTGCTTTTTTTCATGAGCACCGCTTTGTGACATTTTACTGTAATTTTAGTAGAAACCTCATTAACTAGAAATGCAGAAGACGGGAAAAGAGGAGGAAAAGGATTAATGAATCTTGTTCATATCATCTTACTCTTTCCAAATGAATGCTAGGCTAACCACTTAGCCAGAAGGGATGTGTTGGCTTAAATTATGAATGTACTGACTAGACTCACGTTGGTTTAAAAGGTTACCTCGCTGTACCCTGGAGCTGGTAGTTCTGCAGATCTTGCTCTATAGTGTATATTCCATTTAGACGTAAAGTTGGCACTAATGCGAGCAAGGCGGGGCTCTTTCTTTGAAATGGTGACTTCTATTTTCTCCCTTTGTTGTTCCTTTATTCCTTTACCCTTCCTTCGGGCAGCTGGTCAGGCTCCATGCTTTTTTTTTTTTTTTTTTTTTTTTGGTCTCGGGGAGATTTGTGGAAGGGCAGAAGTGGAAATGGCGCCAGACATACTTCACTGTGGGATTTTTTGTTTCTCAAGTCTGATCCATTAGGGCAATTATGTTTGGTATTCTTGACCGAGAGGGGAGAGGGAGAGTGTTTTTGAGATGCAACAGGCAGGAAGAGGAGCTTTTTGGAGTCTGGAAAAGTGGCCGAGCCTGTCTGTGGGTTGTACCCACAGCGGGGCCCTTAGCTTTCTGCTTCAGCAATCTCAGAAATGAACACTGGGGAGAAAATAGGCTACTGGTGCCCGGCACTGGCAGCGATGATGGAGCTCCCGGGTGACCCAGAAGCTGCAAAGCCAGTAACCCGGAGGGACAGTGTAGGCCCAGGGTGATGTGTGTTCTGATATGAGACCGGTGACTCTCTGAGTGACCCTAGGGCTGCCCAAGACCCAGGGACCTTTGCACCACCTTGGGAGGCACTAGCCTCAAGAATGACTGAGCTGCCTGGAATACGAGCAGGAGTCAAAAACAAGCTCCCTGAAGGAAATAAAAGTGCCGTACAATATTTTTTGTGCACTATCTTGGTACTTTTGATAGATTCCTGGATGTCTTTGTTTAGATGCTTTAAAAAAGAGTTTTACGTTTTAGAAAGAGTCTAACAGCATAGAAAAGCATGCGAGGCGCTGGTCATGAAGTCTGGTACTTACTTTAGTAAATCAAGCTTTTTAAATGCAGGCGCTGTGTGGTGTCGGCATGTTTTAATCGCAGGTAGAAAGCCCCTGGCAGAGGACGTTAGTTCTTGGGAGCTACCAGCTGGCATCTGCGGTGTTCTAAACACTTTGATTGTGTTGTCTTGCTTGGTTCTCTCAGCTACGACAGGCCATAGGTGTCCTACTATTTCCGCTATTTTACAGAAGAGGAAACTGAGGCACAGATAGGATCCCTCCTTTGTCCAGGGTCACACAGCCAGTGGCCGTGCCTGCATCTCGGCAGCCGGACTCCCGCGCCGGTGCTGTTAACTACCGTCCTGCGCCGCCGGCCTTCCGAACGCGGGACGATTTCACGTGCGAATGCCGGGCGTGTCGGCCATATATCTCGGAGCTTATAAACTCAGGAGGAAAATGAAGGCAGTTGGAGCTGAACGCAAAATGGATGGACAGCTCAACTGAAAGGCTTGACTATAAATCATTAATTTTTAAAAACAACTGACTGGAAAAATGCAAATCACGAAATGACAAAGCTCCCCGACTTACAGCAACAATCCTCACCGGAAGCTGCTGATGGGAGGCGCCTAACTGAAGTCCGTTTCCTCTTCTTACACCGTCACCCAGCACCCAGAGTTCGTTACTGCACTCGCTTTGCGACACCCCGGCCACGCGAGCACCTACCGCTGTGTCCCCGCTCCCGTGGGGCAGGCCCCAGAACCTCGCGCTCCAGTTCATCAGGGAGGCTTCGGCCTCTGAGCACCCCCTTGAGGCCGCCCCTGCCCACCTCCTCTGGTGTCTGACTCACCCTCCCAGCAGTCGCCTGCTGCACTGTGCTGACGGATACCTTCCTGTTTCAGAATTATTAACAAATTTGCATTTACGATGAGGATTTTAAAAAAGATAAAAATAATTTACTACATGTTGCCTCTTATCACTAGTTTTTTTTTTTTTTTTTAAAGACAAGGTCTTAGTCTGTTGCCCAGGCTGTTGTATATGTAGTGCAGTGGTGTCATCATAGCTCACTGCAGCCTCAAACTCCTGGCCTCAAGCGATCTCTTGTCTCAGCCTCCCAGGTAGCTGGGACTCGGCCCCGACCCCAGGTGTATGTCATCACACCCAGTTAATTTTTTTACTTTTTGCAGAGACGAGGTCTTGCTATGTTGTCCAAGCTGGTCTTGAAATCTTGGCCTCCAGAGATCCTCCTGCCTTGCACTCCCAAAGTGCTGGGATTCCAGGTGTGAGTCACTGTGCTTGGCCTTTAATATTAATTTTAACAGGCATGGTGGGTACCAACATGAGGGCATGCTTTAGAAATGTGTGGAGACTTTTTTCTTCTTTTTTACTTCTCGGCTCTTCCTACTCAAAATATGGTCTACCGCATGGGCATCACTTGGAAGATTGTTAGAAATGTGGAATTTCAGCCCCGACCCCAGGCTTCCTGAACCAGAATTTGCATTTAATAAAATTCTGGAATGATTCATGTGCACATTAGAATTAAGATGCACTGGGCTGAGATTTACATATTGAAATCGACATTATTTTATTATAATGAGTTTTTTTATTACTCCTTTATATTGCTGTTAGAGCACTGTATTGATTTTTTAAAAATGTGTGTAGGTAGGTTAATTCTCATGAATTTCATTTCAAGGTACTAAAAAATGTGTTATAAAACATTTCTTAGGTGAGGGGGCGATGGGTTTCAGACAGATGACAACCTCTGTTTTAAAGTATTTTGACTCTGAAAAAAAAGTGTGAAATTCTGCCGCCCTACATCCTTTCTAGGCTTTTATTTCTCTGTTTGGGCAACTTCACTCTCTGGCCTCCATTGCCTCATTTGTAAAATGAAGGGCATAGAATTAAAAAAATTTTTAAGGTCCTGCCCAGACGTAGCCATCTCCAGGCTGGTCGAGAGGGAAGGAGGTATGTGCCGGAAGAAGCAAATGAAAAAGTTTGAGAAAACAAAGAAAATGTGTGAAAGAACCCCGGGGACGCAGGAAGGGAGAAACACACCACAGGATGGGAGGGACACAGAGTCGAGAAGGTGAGGGGACTGATAATGCAGCCGTGAAGACAGGGAAGAGACGACTTCTGATCAAAGCAATTGCACCCGCCCATGAATTTTCATGGCTACCAGCTGGCATAAAATCATAAAGACAAATTTCGGCTCCTCTAACGGAATTGCATTTGTAATAATCATAACAATATTTCTACAGAGTAAAAAATGACAAAGATAATTTGAAATGGAAAACACTGACAAGATGCAAAATAAATGTCTCTACCAGGCAACAAATTGAGGGACGGGACAGAATTTGCATGCGGGAAATTTATTAATTGGCACACTACGGGCATGGAGCTTGGGAGGTCGTGACGGTTCCTCGTTAACCTTCTCAGGTAAATCAGAAGGACATGATGCTGTGATAGCCTCTCCCGACAGCGACCTCCTTATCGCCGTGGGAGAAAGGGGATGCACATTCCTTTCGCTTTTCATTATCTGCGACACGAATAACAGCTATGCAAATGCTCAAATGCCGTGTCCACTCCTAATTTATCCGTTTGTGAATGTCTCTGTTAGCTTTTGTGAGGTATTACGTCCTTCTGGAGCCGTCCAGGATGGTGGGAGACTAACTTTCCACCGGGAGCGTCTGTGGGCGTTTGTGAGCACCTACTCAGTGTGACGGGACTGGGGCCTTGCTGTGACCCAGCCGATGGTCCAGCAGGAGAGATAAACATTGTAGCTAACATTTATTGGGAGGGTTTTATATACCTAGATAAATAGAATAGCTAATATTTAACTACAGTTATCATTTTGGTAAGTGTCTTACGTGCATTTTTTTCACTTTACACTTTTTCCATTTCACATCCTGGAGAGTAGCTGCTATTATAACCTCATTTTACTGAGGAAGGTTAAATAACTCGCCCTAAGTCATAGAGCTAATCAGTAGCCAAGCCTGGATGCTGAGCCCAAACAGAAGCCGCTGGGCTCCCATGTCCTTAACTACTCTTCTACACCAGCTCGGAAAAGTAACAGAGATCAGGGGAAACCATGCCAGACAAAAGCCCACTCTGTATTCCTTCTCGGTCCCTCCCTTTCGGTCCACGTGCTGGGTATTTTTATTCATCGTGAGTGTTTGTCCTCTCCAGAATCTGATTGTTTGACTGGAATGAACGTGAAGACTTCACGCTGCAGGGAGCTTTGGAGCTGGGTTTTTAGGCACACAGAGGCAGAATTTTGATAGAAAATGAATTTTCTTTTTTTTTTTATAAAATATTCTTTTCTATTTTGCATTTGGATTCAGTCGGAATAGAAGATGACTTTTCAATGGGAGAAGTCATATGAGTTCAGTTTCTTAAGCTCTTTTAAGAAAATTCTTACTTTGAAAAATACAATAACTTTGCGGCCTCCCGCCAGCCAGGGATTATGACACCCCCCCCAGGAACCCGCCCCCCAGGAAACGGCCATCCTAAAGACAGGAAGTAGCACGACCAAGGGCGTGAGGAGGGAGAGTGTATTTTTTCTGGTAAAGAATCCCTACTTTTTTATATGGCCTTGGTTTTTTATAAATCTTTACCTGAGACAGACTGGAAATACTGCACAATCCAGGCGATCAATACAGACAGCACAAAGGTTCCCAGAAAGTAGATCTGCAAACATCCGAAGCACGCGTCAGATGACTGACAAGGGGCAGGGACCACCGGGGCGGGGCTGGGGGGATCTGACACCCACCAGGGCCGAGTGCAGGACAGCGCCCCAGACGAGCCGCAAGTGAAGGTAGAGCCAGGCCAGGGAGCAGGGGCTGAAGGACTCCTCGTTGCTGTGGCTCCAGCACCTGCAGACAAAGCCCAGGGCACTGTGACGTGTCGGCCGGCTTTGGCGGCACGACTCGTGACTGCTATTTTCAGATCCTCAAACCTGCGTTCTTCTGCTTTCGGACAAAAGAGCACACTCAAGATGCAAGACAAAGAAATAAAGCCAGTTCTAAGAGCTTTGACCTGACCTGAAATTCTAGGATCCGAGCAGAAATCTCAGAAAAAAGGTCAGTCCTATCTATCCTTAATTGGAAGTCAAGGAACTCTGAAGCACAGGGCCAGACAGAACAATATTTCTGTCTGAGTATGTGTCCAAAGTCCAGACGTAGAATGTCTCTCTATCTTCCAGAAAAGCATGTGTTTTATTTTTTGCACTCTCGCAGAAATTCTCGGTCAGCACTTGAACGTCAGGTCAAGTATCTTCTATATATTGAGCCTCAGATACTAAAAAAGGAAATGGCTGAGTGTTCTCTGATAGAAGCAATTTCAGGGTCTTTTTTTATAACAACTGACATTACAAAATAAGGGTAAGACTCACTTCATCAAGAAGCAAACACCACCCACGTGGGTTCCCCCAGATCCCACAGCACTAGAGCGGCTCCGAGCTCACCTTTCGTATAGTTCCCGGAGAACGGAGATGTTATTAGAATGGGTAGTTGAGTCAATTTCCAAGAAATCCAAAATATGGTGTGGGATTATAGCACCTTCCTCAATTAGCAGGGCCAGGTTAAAAAATCCCTAAAAACAAGTCACAAACCAAACTCATCAACTCCTTGTAATAAAACCCAGACACACACCCTTCATCACAATGTAAACTTTTACAACCTCTAAAATTTTTTTTCAGTTTCCAGAGCCAGATGGTTTTGTCATCTTCATTGATGAATTGTTTCCCTAAATATATGCATCTGAGAAATTTATTTGCAGGAGAACCAGGAGGCTTTCAGAGGATGCTGTGTCCCATCTGCTCAGAAGCCAGTCAACCGGGAGATCTGTCCTTTCTTGCTCATTCTCTCAAAGCACAACTTACTGGAAAACGTGCCCTTGTATCATCAATAAAACAAGAATATCGAGTCGAAGGCAACGTCCATCACTTACAGACTGTGCCCCAGGTTGCCATCACCGAGTTGGAAATCTGATGAAAAGCTTTTGTGGCTGACGGTGTGTCTCCTGACTGTCGTCCCAGTGCAGAGTGTCTCCCTTACGCTCAGGATAATGGGCATGGGCCTCAGCTTCCCTAGGTCACAATTCCTGTTGGCACAGATCGCCACCTCCTCTCCCACCTCTTCCTCCAGCATCTTGTTCTTGACTCTCAGAAGTGGGACCTACGCTATTGGGCTGCATGGATCCAATAAAATAACGCAGTTAAAGGGCCTGATCTTTAATGGAGGATGGATACTATTGCACTACCTGGAGGAAACACACTCTCCTAAGCACGTGGCCAGACTAAGAAACAAGCAAAAACCCATGTGGTACTTACCATTAGGGCTTTACAAATTAAACTGAATTGTTGCCCTTCAAAGAATCCACGATCATGGGTTAATGGCTTATGTTTTCCCTCTGACCTTGCCTTTCAGTTGACTTTGACAACAATCTAAGTGAAAATCACCATCCAACAGGTTGTACACTCCAGAATTCTCACAACCATCTTAGGTAGCAATCATGAAAATACTAGCAGCTAACATTTTCTGAGTGCTTGCTATATATGTGCAAGGCATTGTTCTGTTTTTATGTATATTCATTTACTCCTCATAACAAATTCATATAGGTACTATTATCCTCCCTGTTTTATAGATAAGGAAACTGAGGCACAGAGAGGTTAAGGAACTTGCCCAAGGTCACACAGCTGGAAGGTGGGAGAGCTGGGATTTAAACACAAGCAGACAGGATCCAGAGTCCCAAACCTTAACCTCCACTGTGGAACCAAATAACTTCTAAATAGATGAAAGTGTTAAGTATCTTTAAGACGCACACATGAACACACACACACAACAGCAGAAAATGGAATACTTCTTCACTCTTTGAAAGGAAGGCACTCTTAAAACTTGAGGTAATTAAGAGGAAAAAATGACTTTATAAAATTTTAAAGTCTCTGATCAATGGAATAACAAGATTAAAATAAGTGGAAAAATAGACTAGGGGAATTTTGTATGTAATGTACTAGCTTAAGGTTCATTATCTACTAGGCAAATATATGAAGAACTAATTATGATTTGAATTTTAAAAAGCATCAAAACTTCAATAGATAAACAGGCAAAGAATAAGAATAGAGAATTTACATAAAAAATATCAAAAGTAAATTATCATAAACAAGTATATATAAAAGTGTTCATCCTCGCTAGTAATTAAATAAATGCAAGTAAAACCAATAAGGAAGTATTAACTTCTCATTATTCAATTAGTAAAATTAAATCATAAAAACATCCAGTGCTGACAAGATTTCAATCATCTTCCTCTATTTCACCACTGCTCGGTGAGGTATTAATTGGAAAACTCTTTCAGAAAGCAAATTGGCAATACGCTATCATGCAGTCATAAAACCATTTAGACTGCTTGATTCAGTAATACTATCTCTCAAATTACAAGTATTCAAACGAAGAGAAAAGATGGAAATATGAAAATCTTCATTGCAGCACTAGTTATAATAGCCACACAACAGGAAACAACCTCCCAGTCTTCCCCGGTAGACTATAAATCACATGAAGACAAGAGCACTGTCTGTCTGTTTTATCTCAAGTTCCCCCTGCTAAGCATTGTCTAAGACATGGTAGGATTAGATAAATGGTGTTGAATCAATGAATGAGTTAGCAAGCAAAGGAATGAGTACCCACCAATAAGGCAAAGCGTAAGATATTACAGTCCATTAGCTCAACAGAATCCGGGGCAGCTGTTAGAGTAATAAGTAAAGAGACTATGCAATAAAATGCACATAGTCCTACAATGAATGATAAGACAGATTTTAAAAGTGGCAGGTACAACATAGACAGTGTCACAGACACATTCGCCTGTAGGCAGAGACTACAATGGAAGGTAATCACGTAATGGAGTGAAAGTTCCTGCCACGGAAGTATAGGTGAATTCTTTCATTTTTTTTTTTATTTAAAAATTACCCTTTATTGTACCAGCTGGGCGACATAGAGAGACCCCCTACTATGTCTACAAAAAAAGAAAAAAAAAATTATTCTTTATTGCTTTTGTAACATTGTCTTCCCCAAAAATAAAAATCAAAATTGAAAAAAAATTATCCAGGCCTAATTTTAAAAGACGGGAGATATCATGCAAGAGAGTTTGTTTCTACAGAAAATCCCTTTAGGAGCAACTTCTACTTCATTCCAGAAGGAATAACAATAGAATAGATCATGCTCATTGAGTGTACCCGGCGTTCAGCTCAGAGCTTTATACCGAACGTCTCATTTAATCCTCACGACCTATGAGGCAGGTGCTATCGTTACCCCTGTTAACGGATGAGCCAATGGACACTCGGAGATTTCATCACTCGCCAGGCACAAAGAGCTATGAAGTGAGAGAGACACGGGATTTTAACCCAGGTACGTAACCACTCCGATATAGTACCTCCATCAGAAAACAAAAAAAAGACAAGACTCAGGTAGGAATAGTTTCCAACTTTTGCTCTGTGTTCAGATTCTAAAGCACAACACCACAAACCTACTGCATAAAGAGGGTGACAACGATCCCAACATCACAGAAATGACCCTGAGAGCCTTGCAGTAGAATTTCAATTAGCTAATGTAGAAGGAAAAAGGGAAACAGAGGATCGTCATTAGGACACCACTGCAATAATTGTGGCAGTCGCGATCTGTTAAAATTTGTGGGCAAAAGTTTGAGCAACAAGAGATCTGCGTAGTTTCAAACCGTCTCCCAAAGGCATTTATAAATTAGAAAGGGAAAAATACTGACTTTACAGTGGAGAAACCACCCCAACCAAGCAAGTGAGCTCAGCCTCAGCAGTGAGAAGACATACTGGCATCACGTGCCCCGGCCTGACACAACGTACTGAGGACATGTCGCCTCTGCGGCATTCTTGCCCCAAATGCACAACTTCAATCTAGTCACGAGAAAACAGAAGATTTAGACCCAAGTCAGGGGACGTTCTATAAACCACCCAACCAATACTCTCCGAAAGTATCACAGGTCATGAGGATAAGAAAAGACTGAGGAACTGTCATAGATTAGAGAAGACTGGAAAGAAATATGACAACCAAACGTAACGTGGGATCCTGGGTTGGATCCTGCAACGGAAGAAGGACATTACTGGAAAAACTGGTGA
This sequence comes from Avahi laniger, assembly GCA_963575035.1. Classification (NCBI taxonomy): domain Eukaryota; kingdom Metazoa; phylum Chordata; class Mammalia; order Primates; family Indriidae; genus Avahi; species Avahi laniger. The sequence continues at coordinate 18,853 of CAUYSK010035925.1, forward strand.
AATCCCCATAAAGTCTGAAGTGTGGTTAACGATACCATCCCGACATTCATTTCTTAGTTTGACAATCGGCACTGTGGTTATAAAAGATGATAACGTTAGAGCAACCTGAGCGAAAGGTATACAACTCTTTCTGCAACTTTTCTATAAATCTAAAATTAATTCAAAATAAGAACTTCAAAAAAAAAGTCATTGAGAGAAAAGCCGTCTCACTGACGAACGTGTTGGTCTAGCTGTACAAGCAAACCACTTCCTATTATGGGCACACTTCTAATTTCCGAAGTTTCTACCTGGTGAGTTAGTTTGATAGAATCTGGTACAAACACTCTCGGGTTAGGAGCCAGAGACCTGAGTTTAGGCTCCGGCTGCTTTGCTTACTACTTGATTTTTTGGCCTTGAACAATTTTTACCTTGTTGTATCTTTGATTACAAAATGGGTATAACAGTCCCCACCCTCCACCGGATTGTATGAGAACGGTATGAGGAGCACGGTGCATTTTCAGTGAAGGTCACCGTGGTGACCTCTGGTGTCCTCACAGGGCTGTTGCGTAGGGTGTGTGACGTGGATGAACAATGCCTCGTAAGCTGTGTGGTGTATGCAGACGGAAAGGATTACTGGGACCCTAGGCCTTGCAAGGTCACAGATGGGTAGCCCCACGAGCTGGTTTGCTGTTGCTTACCTGGGAGTCTCCATCCAGCGCTGCCTGGGCGTACATCTGCACAGACAGCTCCAGGTCCTGGGACTGGTTTTGGTGGCCATAGTAGTAAAGGTCTCCCATTTTCAAATACGCTGCAGGACACAAAGCACAGAGGCATCTGTCAAGTGGTTTCATTTCGGACTTTCATTTTAAATCATTGGCCCACTCACGTGACTGGGCGTTTTGCCTATTAGAATCTGAAAACAGAACATCTTATGTTTCCTTGGTATGTCAAGAAGAAAAAAAAAACAGCTTTGCCCTGAGCACCCCTATTTCTAGACACATTTTCCATTCTGCCAAGTAACTCTCCTAAATAGCTGTTTGTGAGACTCTCAGTCCGCAACCTCACTGCCCCCTCAGCCAAGGTTGTTGTGGGCCCGTTATTTCACATCTGAAATTTTGCTGCCTGTGTTCAATGTCTCTTATGGGTATCTCTTTGTGCTAGCCACATATTTTATTTCTCCTCTGAAAAACACTTGTGTTTACGAGTATATGTATCACTCAGTGTCCAATCAGAAAAACAAGAATCCATTTCAGCTAGTTCAAAAGAGGGATTTTGTCCGGGGGAAGTAGTTACTAGGGTGTTGGAAGAGCTGAAAAGACAAATGGAAAACAACAGGTAACCCAGAGATCAGCAGTGAGGAAGCCACTATTATCCCGGGGGCTGGGGAACCAGGGGTCTGGGAACTGCAGCTCCTGGAGCAGCCTCTACCATGCAGAGCAGGGCAGAGGAAGCCCACAATACACCTGAGGGCAACAAGGCCAACGACCTGCCCAGGGAATCGCTCTGTCATAGCTTTCTCTTTTGAACTCTCATTGACTGGGAAGAAATGATGGGTTCAAGCACACGACGGGGCAATGGGTGAGGAGAGCGCATTGCAGGAGGCAGAGAGCAGAATTTAGTCATGATCTTAATCGTAGAGACTTTTCACTTTCTTTCCTAATTGCTTAGAAATATCACACTTCACACGAAGCTGTTAGATGTTCCCTGTTACTAAAGACTAAAAGCCGCTAATGCTTCAATTTTGCACCCGTTTTTCTCTATACATACCAAATGAAGGAGCATCGATTTGAAAAACAGAGAAATTATAGTATCTCCAAACACAATTAACACCCAAGTATCTCCTGGCAAGATCCTAAGGAGTAAAGGGGAGAAAAAGTTAATTCATTAATATTTTGGCCAAGTGACCAGTTTTGCCTCTGTAAAGCCCAATTCATTATCCTTAACCTCGGAGCTTCTACTCGGAGAAGAATACATTTACTTACTGGCCTCTCCTCACAGATGTGTGCTAAATTTGTCTGTGACACTTCAATTCCAGTTTCTGCTGCTAAAACATAATACAGCAAAGCTTCGTGCCTAAAAATAGATGATTAATAATAAATTTCATATAGTGGCTCTTACTAGTATTCACAGAGAGCTTTATATTCAAACATAAGAGGGCACAAAATAAGCAGTTTTTTTAAAATCACAAAATCATGAATTTTTTTTTAAATAAATACTGTTAAAAATACTGCATGCACTGATTTATTTTTTATCTTAAAGGCTGAACTCACAGATAAGGCTGGAGAGCTAGTCGATGCAACAGCTACCTCTACTGGCCGAGTGGTGTGTTGGTACTGCCTGGGCAGTTGGCTATTAGTCTTCAGTCCCTGAATCTTCTTCCATCCTCACTTAGAGGAGATAAGTGGCGCTAAGAAAAACCCATGTGCTTCAGAGCCCTCTGTTTTGTAAAAGGCTTTATAGGGCTTAGGATTGCGAACAAGTTTAATTAAAGCTGAGCTTTTGTTGTGCATTAGAAGTTTGGCAAAGGAGAGGGAGTTTACAAGGGGCTTGACCAATGACCAAAACACATTTGAAAAAACAAATATTCGACACCACTAGTAATCGAATAATTGCAAACTAACGAGTGTCCACTTTTCATCTGTTGAAAGAATGGCACAAGATTCATAAATGGAATAATGGCAAGGGCTTGAGGAAACGGACATATTCCTGCAACCATTGCCAGTTCGAGGGTTCTGGAGGACAGGAGGCAAAAGTCTTACAAATGCGTATACCATTCAGCCCTGCAGGTCTCCCTTGGGAGGTTACTCCAAAGGAACCATCAGAGACAGGTGCAAAGATTCCATTGCCACACAGTTCATGGTAGAGCTGTTTACATGAACAGAAAAAGCTGGGAAGAACTTAAATATCTGAACAATCAGTGATTAGTTAAATTAACCCATGGTGCAGCCACTTTCAGATGTGGCCATTAAAAATGATGTGTGGGCCGGGCGTGGTGGCTCATGCTTGTAATCCTAGCACTCTGGGAGGCTGAGGCGGGCGGATTGTTTGAGCTCAGGAGTTCGAGACCAGCCTGAGCAAGAGCGAGACCCCCGTCTCTACCAAAAATAGAAAGAAATTAATTGGACAGCTAAAAATATATAGAAAAAAAATTAGCCGGGTATGGTGGCGCATGCCTGTAGTCCCAGCTACTCGGGAGGCTGAGGCAGAAGGATTGCTTGAGCCCAGGATTTTGAGGTTGCTGTTAGTTAGGCTGATGCCACGGCATTCACTCTAGCCAGGGCAACAAAGCGAGACTCTGTCCAAAAAAAAAAAAAAAAAAAAGATGTGTGGAAGAGTATTCAAAAACACAGAAAAATTTTTATGCAAAATTTTCCATTCAGTGAAAAAAAAGCAGGGTATAAAACAATGCCTCCCATTTTGTAAAACAAAAATAAAGCTCGACACACACGTGCACACATACACATGTGCATATATACCAAGAAAAAAAAGCTTTAAAAATTATCTACCAAAATGCTAACAATATGTATCTCTGTGTGGTGAGGGTGCAAGTAATTTTTATTTCCTTCTTTTTACTTATCTGATGTCCTCAATTTTCTATGTTATCCAGTTTAAGAGTAAAGATCTATTTTAATCATACGTACTTGTTCTTAAAGCTTTTTTTATTCATTTTAAGTAGTTGATATTAATAACTTCTTAATTTTAGCTCCACCTAGGAACCGATTTAGGGAGGGGTGGGGAAGATTGGGTGAGGGTGAGTAAGGGAAGAAGATTCGGAAATCATCTTTGCTAAACTGCTAAAAGCAGCTCCTGGCAGACCATCCCTTGGAGACCGAGAGAGGTGCTGGGGATCAAATTAGGACAGTCAGACCTTCGGTCAGACATGCTGCAGGTCACGGGCCACATGGCTGCTGAGTGAGCCAGTTCTCAGCCTCTGCGATGCCTAAGGCAGCTGACCAATTACCCATGACTCACGCTAAAGCGAGAGGAGGTCCAGGAGGTCGGCTAAGCAGTGTCCCCTGCAGAGGCAAGTCAGATAAGGAGCCTGCAAGTGCAGCCGCAACAACAACGCAGAAGACACTGGGGATTTTCTAACAAAGCCACAAAAATCGAGTTGGGTTGCAAGAATTCTCAGGGCAGACCCAAGACCCCAGACAGAGGGCCTGCAAGGGAAGCCCAGTGGAAAGTCCCCGTCATTTTGCAACAAGGTCCTGTTCCTATAGTCTTATAATCTCGAGTATCTTCAGAGACACTCAGGCTTATGTCTCAGTTTCCACCAAGGATTGATAAAGGAAGAAGATGGTGTAGACCTGCAACCCAAGGTCAAATATCATGTCAGCACCTTCTGCTGCCATGTGGCTCATGTTACTAAAATGTACGAAAATGAGTTTTTCTTGGACAGCAGAAAACCAGTAGGCTGGTTGTTAGAATTGGGGGTGGAGGGAATGGAGGTTGACGCTCTCTGTAAGAACACCCACGACAATAAACTTCATAAGGAAAATATCCAGTCTTGGAAGTTATCTTGGTGGTGGAAGAGGGAAGAAAGAAATAAGTTGTATAGAAGGCTTCTTCTGTCCAATTATCATGTAATCCAGGAGGAAATGTCATAGAATTCTCGAGCATTTCCATTGAGGAAGGACTGAAATCCATCAAAAAGAGGTGTCTAAAAAAGTACTTGATGTTCACAGAAGCACTAAACAGAAATGCCCAGAAACTCTGTCTTCCATCTTGCAGAATCAATCACCAGACACCTGTGCACCCCGAGACCACCCCTACTTTCAGATATTGATGTGTGAGCTCTAGGTAGGGGCTCCACGGTCAAGACCAGACTTTCTCAGCTTATTGAAACTTACGAGACATGACACCTCTGCAGAAACCCTACCCACATTTAGCCTCCCAGCACTTGGTTCTCATTTAACTGTGTTTCAACAGAAACATCTGAAGTATTTATTATAGATATTTCTACACTTATATTCATGGAACAAACATTTACTCCACATTTGCCAATTGCAGGAAGCCCGAAGAGAAGCCACAAAACTATTGTCCTTCCATGAATTTCCTCAAGGTTTAGGAAGTCAACCAGAGCTTCAAGTCTTATTTCCAATGCATTAAAGTGAAATTGTCCCCCAGACAATCATTTTGACAGGGATGGGGTTGAGTGGGTGCAAGAGAGAAGGGAATTGAGAGAAAAGAAATAGTTTAGGGGCACATTTACTATCCTCCCATTTCACACCCAGCACATGCATTTCTAGAACTTTTATCATGACACATCTTAATAATCAATCCTTTGGCTGTTTGCTGTGAATTGTGAATTTGCGTACCTCTGAGCAGTTTCTCAATTACGTTATTTTCTCTGTGCTTTTTACTGCCAACGCCTGAAGCGGTTCAGATCGGAAGGGATGAAAAAAACTTCTAAGGTCTCAGTGGCATTCAGGGCCCCTGCTCTACAGCAAAAAAGTGAATCTCTTTGGACTGAAACTTCGCATGCCTACTTGTCTTGCCTCAAGCCCGCTATAATCTGGCTAACCTCCTGGGTTAAGTATTTTTGGTATATTTAAGACAAAGGACAATAAAACACATAGCTTGCAGATAAGACACATGCAGGGGGAAGGCAGAGAGAAATGAGACATGACAGCTGGCCTTTCCTTCCCTAACTTCTTCTGGTGTCCGAGGACAGCCTGGGGCATGACGGCATTATCTTCCGTATTATGCCGATACAGCAAAAAGCCCTTTTCTCAATCACGCGCCTCTTTTAAACCATCCCATATAAATCTTGGAACAACATAGAAAAGCACAAGCTCATCAAAGTGACACATGTAATTTGAAAATAACGTCCAGAATAAATTCACTCACACAAAAATGAGAAAAGGAGATGGACCGGAGACATTGATGGATGAATTTAGTTCTATTACAGCAAAATAGATGGTACCAAAAAACATCACGTTGTGGTGTGAAAAGGCCAACACATATATATTATATTTCCTATTTAACCCCCGGGGAGGGCTGTGGGCTTGGAGAGCAAGAAGAGATAGAAGCGTTTTGCCCCGAAGCGTTTTGCCCCGAATATATGTTGACAAAGATTTTCTCACGTAATAGATACTAGATGTTTCTTCCTGTGGATACTGAGAGGTCTCAAATCCAGACTGAGACTTATCTTTAACAATACTTAGCGTCAGTATCAAGTTTTGCAAGGACATGGAGAAACAGAAATTTATACATGGTGGCAAGAGAGTAAATTGGTGAAACCACCTAGGAAAACAATTGGCATTGTCTTGTACGGTTGAACATGAGTCCCCACAATGATCCAGAGTCCCCACTCCTAAATGTATATTCGAGAGCAACTCTTCCTAGGTGTGCCAGGGGGTACGTAAAAAACGCTCATGTCCACACTGTTCTTAAAAACCAAGAAAAAAAAAAGAAAGAAAGAAAAGAAAAAAGAAAAGAACCCAAACATGCATTAACAGGAGAACTGGTAAATCAGTTGTGGTCTCTTACAGCAGTAAATATGAATGACCTACAGGTACATGCATCAAAATGTATGAATCTTAGAAACATGATATTCAGTAAAAGAGCAGTTGAAGAATTATATATAATATGATTTTAATAACATAAAGGTCAGAAATAAGCCAAACCAAATCCCTTGCTTAGGAATATATCCATATATAGCAAAACATAAAGCAAGCAAGGGGTGGATCAACCAGAGAATGGGATAAGGGTTACTTCTGGGTACTGGGGGCGGGGGTGAGATTTAATCTCGGGGGGACATGCAGGGGCTTCAACAGAACTGGCAATGTTCATTTTCTTAAGAAAGGTGGTAGGTTTTCACCTGTTCGTTTTATTTTGATGACTTGGAACTTAGAATTATATCACATATTATTTCATACGTATCAACGATTACATGATAAAAGAACAGAAAAGCCACTTGACTGGCTCATGCCCGTTCAATGCTCAGCTCCTTTTACCTGGATTTGAACTAGCTCCCCTTTCGGGCTCTCCCTTCTCTTCATCACGCACAGCTGTTTGGTTAAGCAGCTCAGAAACAGGATCTGTCACGTCACTCCCTCTCCAAAACTATCAGTGGCTCCCCACTGCTTCACAGATGCATAATCTGCCATTCAAAATTCTAAAAAGTAGCACCTTTTTGATCTCATTATGTATCACTTTCAAGTCTTACCCTCATGGCAAACTGGACAGCCTAAAGTTTTCTAGACTCACCCAGATCTCTTTGCTTTTGTTTCTACTGTTCCCTTCACCATAAACGTTGTTCCCTGCATGGCTAAGTGCAAGTTCCATCCATCCTTCCAGGCCATATCACCCACTCCGTCCATCACGACGGCTGTCCGGCACTTCCCAAGCCAGGGAACACCTCCTCCTCAGAACCCACAACACTCTTTACGTTCTGCTCATGGCCCTTGAGTTACAGCTGTCCCCTCTGTTTGCCTTAGTTCATTCATTCAGTAGTTTCCGAGCACTTCCCAGGTGCCCCCACGTGCAGGGCACTGGGATACAAGTCATGGGGCAATTGACATGTAAGGAAATTGTTCAAAATTCACGGAAGGATGAAAGGGAGTAAAGAGTGAGGCAGGTTCCTGGGCAGAGGGAAAAGTGAGTACAGAGGCTGGGAGATCAGACAGAGTACGGGTGGAGGAGAGACTGCGTGCGGAACAGATGAGGCAGCAAATTTCCCCAAGCCCCACTTGAGGCATCCCTTGAGGTGTACAGAAGGCATCCTGCATTCGAGCGTACTCAGTAAATCTGCTGAACTGAATCAAAACTCACACACAGTGCGGGACACACTTCAGTGTTCCCTCCTTCCCAACAATAACAGCAAAGAAATCCCATGTTTAGACTAAGTATTCTGAGAGAGAAAGCAAGCCACAAAAATCTTAATTCCTCTAGCCCTTCATAGCAAATTTTTAAACGTGCTAGCTAAAGTGCTTTGCAATGGTAAATTCAAAAGTAGGCCAAAAAGCTAAGCTTTTTACACTCTCTTTATGGGAAAAACAGTGTCAGACATCTTGAGGAGGGGTACGTGTGTGCAGATGCTTTTACATCTGTGCTCTCCCTTTGGGAAAACCCCACATATAAACACTTGGATAGCTGAATGTTTAGTTCACCTTAAGAAGTTTGCAGGGAGCAGAGGGTGGGAGGTTGGCAGGATGAGAAGTAGAAAATGAGTTAAAGTCAAATTTGGGAATTTTAGGAACTGAAGTTTACTCGGGAAACAAGATAGAGCACCACAAAAATTATAAGGTACATTTACAATTGGGAAACAGTGATTTCCCTAAAAAAATTTCTTTGCAGTTGTGCAAAGTGAGGCCACAGATAATAAACTTTCATAGGAGGATAATAATAAACATTTATATTTGGTGTTTTCTTTCACTGGGCTCATTACCTCCACATGCTCTAATTTAAGATGAAAATCTTGAGATGTTAGTTGCTGGCCATGTGCACAGCCATGGACTAAGACAGAAAATGGCATTCTATTGGACTTATCTTTTAATTTTTAATTAAGGTTCCGATCAGAGTGTGATCGCTGTTAGGTCTGGCTTAATGTCTTTGAGGCAGTGGACCAAGGGGGATATATGCTGATTTGCATATCTTTCTTAGTTATGACTGAAATACCCAGATTGTTTAGGCAATAAACCAGCCAAGAAAATGTGGCCCAGGGGAAAATGAAGAGGGGGTGCTAGAACTGACAGAAGAAAACGAAAAACTACTCAGGCAGAGTTCGGAGAGGTGTCCCAAGTAACGACAAACAGGGGGCATTTGGAAGTCCTCATGTGCCATGTCTCATGTCCCCTACAGGACAGGATGAAATCTGCTAACTTCACCAGAAGGTTAGGAAGAGGGGTGTCTGTTTGGTTGTGACCCCGGGCACTGGCGAGTGACCTCCAGCAATTCCAGGCTCCCGATCATGGCAGATGTAGTAACACATTTATGGAAGAAGGCACTGTGGGCCTTAAACATACTGATCTCTCTTCTTCCTAGGAACAAGATGGAAATCCTGGACTTCCCGTGGCCTGGAAGTGAGAAGTGGAGGGTCTCACCTAAGACCCCCTCTGCTGTCTCCAGGCTCTAAAACCAAGGGGAACCAGCTTGAAGGAAAGAGAAATCAATGTATTCGTGTGTCTCTCAACTTGATGAATGTGGACGCTCTCCCCCAGAGAACAAATTTTTGTGTGTAATTAAACATGGAAATGCTGTTTTCCAATCAACAGCCAATCAGTCTGTGATACTCTGAATATCATTACTGGGAGGCTGTGATTTCCCTGCAAATTGCTTTTTCAGTTGCATTTTGAGACTCCTTCTCATAAGGCTATAACTGACAGATTAAAAGTTAAGGGCTGAGAAAGTTCATTCCAAGTGGGTCCCAAGCTTACCATGAACCCTCCAGGTAGGCATTGAGGCCTTTGCGAATGACGTGGCCCAAGTAGCCGTTTTTCTCAGCTACGTGCTTTGCCCATCTGAAAAGAAAAGGGAATAGAAAATATGCAAACTGTGGCAAATTTAATAATCACTTTTTTCTTCATATGATCCCAATAAATCCCACTTGGGGAATATTTTGCTTGTTAGAATTTTTATAGAGCAACAAACCAGAACTGAATGTTAAGAAGGTAAATAAAATGCATTTTGAAAGCTTTTCATTCAGTGCCCTTTCTTATGAATGCATAGGCGTTGCTGCTTATAGAAACAATGACACGTAAGGTACGTAATAAAAAATATCCACCCATTCGGAAAAATGTAATCTTCACCAAGAGTTCCAGTACCCTCTCTATTAACATGTTTATTAGTTTATTGTTAGGTTTCTCTATTTTGTTTCTGTCCCCTAATTTATCTTGGAGGGATTTATTAGTAATGAACTAGTTTGTTGTAATCTTTAGACTTATAACCACTACAAGAATAATATAAGAATGCATAATATAATAATAAGCTAACAGAAGGGGGAAATGGAATAACTTTTAAATATATTTGATTAATACAAAGGAAGGGCAAGAAAAGAGAAAGAAAGGCACACACACCAAAAAAAAAAAAAAAACCTATATGGGACAAATAGGAAATAAATAGTAAACTGGTAGATCGAAAACCAAATATATCCATAATTACATTAAATTTAAATGGACTAAATACACCAATTAAAAACTAAAACTGTCAAACTGAATAAAAATATGCGAAAATTCAATTATATGTTGCTTACAAGAGACATACACTGAAGTTAAAGAATGGAAAAGATTGAAAATAAAAGGATGGAAAAGATATACAAACTCTAAGAATAAAACCTAGTATAATTATATGAACATCAGAAAAAACAGACTTTATTTATTTATTTATTTATTTATTTTACTTAGCCTTGCCTAAGCAAGACCTCAAAAAATTTGGTGACCAACTCATAACTGTCCCTCTCCATGGAAATCTTTAGTAAAAGGCGAAAGATTTGTTTGTTTTGAAGAGAAATCATAGTATAGAAAAAATAGACTTTAAGGCAAGAATCATCAACAGAGATAAAGAGGACATTGTAAAATGATAAAAGGCTCAAGTAGAAAGGCAAAATGATTCTAAATCTGTATGACCCAGTAACATAGATTCAAGATATACAAATGCAAAATTGAACTATAAGGAGAGATAGGTAAGTCAACACACATAGTTGGAGGTTTTAACAGACTTCTTCTAATAACTGACATAAACAAGCAGAAAAGGAAATGTCAGAAAGGATACAGAAGATCTTAACCATATAATTAACAAACTTGATATAATTGATACATTTGTAGACGTTGTACCGAACAAGTTCAGAAAACACACTCTTTTTGAAGAGACCCATAGAGGATATGCCAAAATTGACCAAGTACTGGTCATAAAGCAAAGCCCAACAAATTTCAAAGGATTGAAGTCATTCAGAATATGTTCTCTGATCACAGTGGAATTAAACTAGAAATCAGTAACAAAAGCTTAACATGAAAATCCATTAAATATGAATGATTTCTTCTGGGACGAGGCTTAAAACAAACAAACAAACAAGCAAACCATGAATATTCATGCCAAATATTCTAAATAACTATGATAAAAAGCTTCAAGTCAAGTTTTATCACTGAAGTCAGGTAAGATTGGATTCGATCTCAAATATCTCATGGAAAAGCATTTTGGAGAGAGGAGGCAAGATGGCTGACTGGAGACATCGGTCACCAGATTGTCTCAGAAAGAAGGAAAAGTTTTAGATTACAAAAACATAGCCCCAGTGTAATTCGGAGGGAAACATGCCAGAAACTACCAGAGATTTCATGAGAAGAAGTTAAGGAGCAAAATAAGAAGTAAGGTTTCAGCAGAGACCAACCTCTGAGGAATCTGGAGCCCTGTGGAAAGGGTAGGTGTGAATGTTTGTTTTTCCTCTCCTCACACCTCTGGCAGAGTGCAGGCTCTCGAGCTGCTAGAGCGCTTCTCTACCCTCATGAGCCCAAAAGTTGCTGCCACCAGTGAACTGGGAGCTTCTGGAGAACAGAGCATGGGGCTGCCAGCCCCCTGAGGTCACTGCCCCTCACCTCAGACCCAAGCCAAGGCGGCAGGCACCATACTGCTTCTCCATCCACCGTGTGCCTTTATCCTCCCCAAGGAGCTTTGGACCTTCAGTTTTCTTGTCACTTGTCCCCACGCAAACATTTCCCAACTCCCACAGAGACTGTGGTGGCCACAGGGGAACTGTGTAATTCCAGAGCTTGGACATTCAGGGAGGGCTGCCTTCAAGGGAGAGGAGAGTGCAGCAAGCCAGGGGAGTCCCTCGGGACAAAGGGGATCAGAGGGGCCAGCTCTCCTCCATGCAGACTCATCTCCTCCTTTTTCCCTTCCCTGCCTACAGCTGCCAACGCAGCCATGGCAATTCCCAGATGAGTCAGCATGGGTACCCAAAGGGACGATTGAGCTGGAGCTCTCAGAAGCGGCTGCTTCCCCTCTGTTGGTGCACCCACCATATCGAGGCTTCCACAGAGAGCAGAGCTCACGCCTTTCCTCCTAAAGACCTGCAGTGGACCAAGGGGTGCTCGAGCTGTGAGCTCCCTACCCGCCTGCCCTCCCCAGTGCTGCCACCTGGCTGCTCCAGTAGAGCAGAGTATATTCCAAAGTGGAGGGACAGTAAGCCTCCTTGAGCACTACATGGGCAACTGGGGACCGGCATGCTTCTCTCTGGTAGTCAGGGAGTGAACCTGGGGGGACAGGGAACAGGCTTGCAGGCCAGATCCCATACCCACCCCCTCCTGACTCAATTGTGTCACTCGGGGGCACAGAGGGGAGATTTGTGAACTAATCTAAGAAAGCAAGGGAACCCACACGTGCACAACTAGAAGGAGAGTGCAGTGTGGGTCTGAGCTGAAGTGTCTCACAGAGCACCCCTCCCCTCACGGGAAAGCCACACTTCCTGTCTGGGGCAAGATCTTGGGCAGAGAAGCCAAGCTCCCAACCTGTGGTACCACTGCTGGCGAGTTCTGCAGGTTTGGGCTGCTGCTTGTGGCCAGATGCTGAAAGGAGACCCGAGGAGCAGAGGAGGGGAAGAAGAGCGAAACCCACTCATGAGACCTAGTCTGTGAATCCTATACTGCTTCTCCCCCAAAAGCAGACTTTCTGGCTTGGAGCCCCTCCCTGGTGACTTTCCCCAAAGGCCTGGGAGCTGACCCTTGAACCTCTGCTGAGAGACAGCTCTTGTGTCTGCCTTTGTGTAGCCTCAACACAGGCTCCCCAGACCCAGACGACCCCCCCACCAGCTTCACTACTCCACCCACCTCTGCTGTGGTGGAGAATGAATCCCCTGGGAGCTCCAGGGCCCCACCCACTGCCTAGGGAATTGGAGTGCTTCTCCTGATTGACTAGAGCTGGTCACAGGTTCCAAAAAGCATCACTGTGCTGGCTTTTTCTGGCAATCTCCACCTACTTGCAGGGAGGACAACTTGTACAGCCCATTACAGTATCTACTGACTCAAATCACACAGGGCCTGGCTGACTCTTACCCACAAGCACCACCTACTGTCTCAGAGATTAAACTGGGAGTCCCAATATAATTCATGATGTTAAGAAGACCATAGGGCTGGGGAAAGAGAAAGGATTTCAAAGAACTCCATCTCTCCTAGTCCACAAGAGAAAGAAAATCTGCCCACGCATGCAGTACACCATTGCTACAGCCTACAAATAACTAGCAATTGAGAAAACCACTACACTAAGAATATTTATAACCAAGGTATCCATCCAGAACCTAGATTCCCATCAAAGTACCCACAAGCAAAGCCAAAGGTCCTTACCCGACATAAGCTACAGGCACACCCTTAAGAGTGAGGGAGAAAAAGTCTCACCTAAACAAAAGAAAATCTGAAACAAGAAGTGACAGCTGCTCCAGATGAGAAGGAATCAGTGCAAGAGCGCTGGAAGTAAGAAAAATCAGCGGAAAGGACCCACTACAAAAGGGGCACACCAGGTTTCTAGCAATGGATCCCAATCAAAATGAAAATTCTGAAATGACAGATAAAGAATTCCAAATATGGATTGTAAGGAAGCTCCATGAGATCCAAGAGAAAATGGAAAACCAACTCAAAGAAATCAGAAAAATAATTCAGGAAATGAATGAAAAATTTACTAAAGAGATGGATATACTAAAAAAAAAATAGAATTTCCAGAAATGAAAAATTCATTTAGGGAAATACAAAACACATTGGAAAGTTTTAAGAATAGACTAGACTAAGCAGAAGAAAGAATTTCAGAGCTTGAAGACAACTCTGTTGAATTAACCCAGTCAGTCAAAATAAAGAACAAAGAATCAAGAGGAATAAATGAAGTCTACAGGAAATATGGGATTATGTAAAGTGGCCAAATATAAGAATCACAGGCATCCCTGATGATCACAGAGAAAAAGCAAAAGGCCTGGAAAACCTATCAGAGGGAATAACTGAGGAAAATTTCCCTGGTCTTGCTAGAGATTTAGACATCCAGATACAAGAAGCTCGACAAACACCTGGGAGATTCATTGCAAAAAGGGCATCACCAGCACATACAGTCATCAGATCGGCCAAAGCCAACATAAAGGAGGAACTCCTATGAGCCATGAAGTTAAAACATCAAGTAACTTCAAGGGAAAATCCATCAGACTAAAAGCAGACTTCTCAACAGAAAGCTTACAAGCCAGAAAGGAATGGGGTCGTATTTTTAGCCTCCTTAAACAGAATAACTGCCAGCCAAAAATTTCATATCCTGCAAAACTGCTTCATAAATGAAGGAGAAATAAAATCTTTCCCAGACAAGCCAACACTAAGGGAATTTGCCACCACTAGACCTTCCCTACAAGAAATGCTTAGAAATGTTCTGTACATTGAACAGAATAATTAATACCTCCCAGTGTAAAAATACCCAAAAGTTAAAACTCACAGCTCTTATAAAACAGTGACACAAGGGAGAAAACAAAGCAACTAGGTAACAATCAAAATGATGACCAGAACAATATCTCATATATCAATACTAACATTGAATGTGAATAGTCTTAATGCCCCCCTTAAAAGATGTAGATCCAGCAATAGCACTATTAGGCATCTACCCAAAAGAGCACAAAACATTCTACTATAAAGACATCTGCACTCGAATGTTTATGGCAGCACAATTCACTATTGCAAGAATGTGGAAACAACCCAAGTGCCCGTCAATCCATGAGTGGATTAC
>CAUYSK010035926.1:0-26561 GCA_963575035.1 Avahi laniger
TGGATTAATAAAATGTGGTATATGTATACCATGGAATATTACTCAACTACAAAAAACGATGGTGATATAGCACTTCTTATATTATCCTGGATAGAGATTGAGACTATCCTTCAAAGAGATGTATCACAAGGATGGAAAAACATGTGCCATATGTATTTGCCATCAAACTGGTACTAATTGATCAACACTAAGGTGCTCACAGAATAGTAATACTCGCTGGGTGCCGGTCAGGTAGGATTGGGGGGGTGGGAGGTAGGAGGGTGGGTAGGTATACTCACAGCTAATGGAGACAGGGTGCATTATATGGGGGAGGAGGAACATGCTTGTGGCCCTGGCTTGAGCGAGACAAATGCATTTCCCGTAACCAAAATGTTTGTACCCTTATAATATCCTGAATTAAAATAAATAAATAAATAAGTAAAATTATGCTTAATCAGGTAAAGTTAAATCTTCTTAAAACGAATGAAAAGGTAGGAAATCTCAGCAGAAAAACAGAAGTTATACAAGACAACAAAAAATTCTAGATACTACTAAATTGTAAATACTACTGAAAGCAAAAGCCAATAAAAATTAATTGGATGGGCATATAGAGGTGTCAGGGGAAAAACGTCCATACACATGAAGATTAATGAATAAAAGTGATCCAATACAAAATACATAGGAAATATTAGAAAAAAATGAATGAAGACACAGAGAGGTGAGAAATAATATAAAAAAGTCTAACGTATGTATTTGGTGTACTGGGAGGAGAAGAGAGAGAGAATGAGACAGAATAAATAATTGAGAAAATAATGGCTTAAAACTTCTCAAAATTGATGTAAGATGTAAATTTATAAATTGTATAAGGTAATATACTATAAACAGGATAAATACAAAGAAAATTAAATCTACCCATATCATAGCCAAACTGTTGGAACGCAAAGACACAGAGACATTTTTGAAAGTAGCTATAGAAAATTATCACATTGCATAGTGGAGAGCAATAATTTAAATGACTGTTGATTTCTCATCAGAAACTATAAAAGTATAGGGGCCAAAATATAGCAAGATAGCAAGACACATTTAAAATGCTGACATAAAAAAAGAAAAGAAAAAACTTTCAATTCAGAAATCTAATATATCCAAAATATATTAGAAATATATCTAATTATCTAATTATCAAAGTATCTAAAATATCCTTCAAGAATTGTATTAGTCTTCTCAGGCTGCCATAACAAAATACCACAGGGTAGATGTCTTAAACAACAGAAATTTATTTGCTCACAGTTCTGGAGACTGTAAGTCCAAGATAAAGGTGCCAGCAGTGCTGGTGTCTGGTGAGAGTTTGTCCCTTGGGTTGCAGAAGGCTGGCTTCTCACTGTGTGCTGACATAGCCTTTTCTTGATACAGACACTGGGGGGCAGAGGGTGGGGAGAGAAAGAAAGAAAGGGAGAGAAAGAGAGAAAGAGAGAGAGTGCGTGCGCTAGCTGTCTGGTGTTTCTTTTCTTCTTATAAGAACACTAATTCTATTGGCTCAAGAACCCTACTCTTACGACCTCATTTAACATTAGTAACTTCCTTAGTTCAAGTATAGCCACCCTAGAAGTTAGGGCATCAGGGTTTGAATTTGGAGGCCGAGGAGGATGCAAAACTTCGGTACATGACAAGAATGAAGGCAACATAAAGACACATTTTTAGATGAAAGCAAGCTTAGATAATCCATCACCAGCAAATTCACACTATAAGAAATGCCTAAAGGAAGTTGCTTCGGTGGAAGGGACATGAGACTAAAGGGAAATTTGGATTTTCATGGGAGACTAAAAAGCACCACAAATAATAAATATCCTAGTAAATTTTAAAAATTATTTTTCTCCTAATGTCTTTAAATACATAGGGCTGTTGAAAGCAACAAATATAACTTTGTTTTGTGAGATTTAAAAAGTGTATAAATGAAATATGTAAGACAAAAATAACCTAAAGGATGGAAGAGGATATAAATGGAGCTATGTGGTTGCAAGATTCCTATATTTTATGCAAATATATTGCTAACTGTGTAGACTGTGAAATGGTAAGGATGTATATTGTAATCGATACAGCAACTACTAACGGTATAATATGCAGGCATACAGCTAAAAAGGTACCAAAGTTATCTTGAAGGTGTGCTCACTGAACAATTCAAGACCAATTTGTCACAGAAGTTGGAAATTATAGTAACATACATATTGAATAACTTACCTAAGGCCATACATAGCAGAAAACGGATCTAAACTTAGTTCTGTATCCAAGTTTGTGGTGGAATCACTATGCTGTTCGAGCTGCAATGTTCTGTAGTCTCTTCCCAAGGAAAAAGGTGTTTATTGTTTAGATCAAGGAGTTTATGGCCTGCCTATTCTCAGAGACATTTAATAGCTGTGCCAAACCCTTCAAGATGTTAGTTGCTTCAATCATTCCACAAATATTTTTTAAATATTATTTCAGAATATTATGGGGTACAAATATTTTGGTTACACAAATTGCTTTTGTATAGTTTGAGTCAAAATTATAAGTGTGCCCATCACCCAGATAGTATGCATTATACCTTTTAGGTGTGAATTTACTCATCCCCTCCGCCCCCCTCAAACCTGCTTGATTTCCGATGAGTTTTACTTCCTTATGTGCCCCTAAGGGCTGTTCAATTAGTTTCAATTTAATGGTGCAAACATATGGTGCTTGTTTTTCCATTCTTGTGGTATTTCACTTAGAAGAATGGGCTCCAGTTCTGTCCAAGTTAATACAAGAGCTAATACTGCATGCCTGGCGCTGGTCTTGCCCTACCACCATGCAATGCCCTTTGCCATGTTATGATGCAGCAAAAAGGCCCCTTCAGCAAGAAGTGCTGAAAATCAATTTTATGGTCAATAAGAAAATCATCATCCCTGGCCTTATGGAATTTACATAAGAATTAAAATCTTAACCTTCCCAAAGCCTTCAGGTCTCAGAGACATATAATCCTAATGGTAGATTGGGTGGTGGGAGGGCAGTATGATGAAACATTGTGAGTCAGGGGTGGTCTTCATAGTGATATCATTGCATCCTCCATACCCTAAAAACATCTCCATCTAATTCTACAGCTAATATAACACAATTTTAGAGCCAAGACAAAGTTAACATGCACGATCTCCTTCTCTGAAGAGGATTCCTAATTTTAAAACAAATTGAAACAATAAAACTTTCATTAAAGTAATTTGTTTGTTGTTCAAAAATTTGATAAGGCATATTTTTTATTAAGGGACCGCGAGATAGCAGGAACTTTTCCAGGCCCTGGAAATCCAACTGAAAACAAAACTGACAAAGTGCCCACAGAGCTTATGCACTAGTAGCGGGGAAATAAATAATAAACAAGCAAATAAATAAAAACATGTGCTATGTATTACTGAGCATTAAGAGACAACACCAAGTATTGTCTTATTAAAAGGAAGGAAGTGGTAGAGGAGTTACATGATATTAGGTGATTATCCTTAGCAAACACATCCATGAGGCATAGTAAGCCTCACGGAAGTGTTGGACATTTTTCTCAGCACTTTATAATCATATTTGACCTAGAGCATGAATTATGTAAGGTAGCAAGTCACAGCAGATTTTAGAGAAAAGATTCCAAGTTCAGGGAGCATAAAGGGACAAAATTCAAAGGCAGAAAGGCATTGGCATGTTTAAGGACCCGAAAGAGAGGGTGGCAGGGCCTGGATCGTGGCGTTTAGTGAAGAATTTGGAGTGCACTCTAAGTGCAATGGGAAACAACTAGAGGGTTTTAAGTAAGCAAGTGATAAGATTGGATTTACATTTTTCATCTTAAGAAACAAATCAGTCTGGGCACTTGGATTAAAGGGAAACAGGAGTGAAATCAGAATGACAAATCAGGAGACTACTGCTTTGGTCCAAACAGCAGATGACGGTTGCTTAGAACAGGATGATTGCAATGGAATTTCAGGATGTCTGGGATCTCTTCCTCCTCTGAACTCTTGTAAAATTTTGTTTGCACCCCTTCTTTGCATTATAATAATCCTGTACTCCCATTTTTAGACCCTTTTGGTAGCAGGGACTAAATATTGCTCACCTCTGTTTTCTCCTGGATTCTGGATACTTTATATATACAGCACATAGTCAATGGTTATTTATTCAAAATAAACACAGTTATAATATTCTGCTTGGGCACTTATATTTTTACATGAAAATGCCCATAATGTATTTGATAACCAAAATTAAGAACCAAATATTTGTTATGTTGTTAAGGTTTAGATTGTATAAGATTTTTTAAAATTGGCTTTATTTTTCTTTTCTCTTATAATACTGCCAAGTGTGGATTTTTCATCTACATTTGAGTTAAACCAGTACAAATAAAGCTTTGAGAAATTTTTAAGCGGAAGAAAAATACATTTTTCACTGTCTCATATCTTAAAAATAACTGAGCCGATTTAATGTATTCTTTCTAAAGTGGGGGTGTTGGGGGAGGAATGGTAACGATGGGATGTGGAACAAATAAAAAATAACATCTCTCATAAGACCAAGGCTGTAACATTTGAATTCCAAGCTAATTTATTGGAATGTTTCAAACAAGTAAAGATGGAAGTTGAACTGAAATTTCCTTTCACCTTTGAAGGAAAGCTTCTGCAGTTTGACATCAAAGGTCCTAATCTGAGATAAATCTCTCAGGTTTTTGAAAGGAAGAACATTTTAGGAAAACGCTGCTTGAGGAAGACTTATGAACATACCTAATACATCCTTGGTGAGAAAAGATTGTGAGAACATATTGTGGAAAGAGAAAGAGAAATATGAGAACAGCAGAGATTGAATCTAATGATCTATATTTGTGCATATTATTTTCTTTTTTGCTGATCATAACTTCTCATCACATTCCCTATCCCCCTGACAATAAACATATCATATATAATAAGGTTATTCTGTCCTCTGTGACAAATATTTCTCCATCATATACACATGCACACACCCAGAAAAAAAAATCACACGGATTCATATTTAGAAACACTCATTTTTTTTTCAATTTCAGAAGAAGTGGGGAACAAATGAAAGGATGAAATACAGAAAACAAATTCATGAGATATTAGTCCCTCTGAAGAGTATTCTGCAGAAAAAGTACTCCGTAAGGATATGAGCTCATTCTTGGCAAAATGAGAAAAACAGGAAGAAAGAGTGCATTGGAGATTTGGATGAGGAAGGCTGGTCAGCGGCAGCTGAAAGCAAACCCCAAGAGACATTTTGTGTTGTGTTATGACAGTGGTTTCTTCATCTTCCATCAAAGTCACATTATCATCCCTTATAATGATTTACCAAATCATGCTCACTTTGAGTATCAGTGCTCAAAGTTCAGCAAATTCCCCTTGTAAAGTTAATTACATTAGAATGCGTCTCCTGTTTATTCTCCAGATATTGCTCAGCAAAGTTTTCTGGAATAAAGGAAGTTTCTTTGTTATATGTTCTCTTGGAACCGAGTACCTGTCTATCTGAGGATATGCCTCAGCTTTTCACATTCACTACCACGAATATTTGTTAATGTCTGCCTTATTCAGCAAACTGGTGGATTTGATGCACACTGGTACCTCAAAACCTAGGAATAGGCACTTCGTAAAAATTTGTTTAATGAATGAAGTGAGTTGATGATTTGAATTTCTTAGCTGATAAAAGTTGCAAGATATATACAAGTTCTCGAGAAGTTTCAATTAATTCTTTTTCTACCATACAACGACTTAAAAGAGAAAATCTACAAAAAATTGAGAAATGTTGACAAAATATATTTATGATTGTTTCATTATATCAAGAATTGGATTTACATATAGGCTTAATAGGGAATAATCTTTCCAAGTGGCCATGTAACATACCGAGATAGACCAAATACTGGACTATAAAACAATCCTCAACAAATTTAAAAAATTGAAATTTTACAGATTGTCTTCAATGAACACAATGGAACCAAACTAAAAATCAATGACAGAAAGAAAATAGAAAAATCTTAAACTCTTGGAAACTACAGAACACACATCATAATCCAATGACCAAAAACAAAGTATCAGGGAAGCTAAAAAAAAAAAAAAAAAAAAAAACCCACATGCACTTTGAACTCAAAAATGGATTATGAAGTAAAATATAAAAATGAAATTTTTATAAATGTAAGAGAAAAAAATTCTTTGGAATCTAGGATGAGACAAAGCATTATTAGACTTGATGCCAAAAAAGTGATCCCTAACAGAAAGTTCCTAAATTTGAATGCATCAAAATTAAAAATTTTTGCTCTGTGAAATGCCTGTTAAAAATATGAAAAAGACAAGCTACAGAACTGAAGAAAATATGTGCTGACCACATATATCACAAAGGATTAGTATGTAAAATAAACATATATATCTCTCTAAATAATATGTTATATAGCATTTATGGTATGTGTGTATGTATGTATGTATTTGAAAACTCAACAGTAGAAAAACAATCCAATTAGTATATGAGCAAAGATACAAAGAGATATTTTACCAAATAGTATATACAGGTGGAAAATTAGCACATACAAAGATGTACAACATCATTTGCCACCAGAGAAATGCAAATTAAAATGAGATATTACTAAACGTCTAACAGAATGACTAAGCAAAAGATAGTAACAACACTAAATGCTAGTGAGTATGCCAAGAAACTGATTTGCTTATGTATTGCTGGTGGCAATGTAACAGTCACTCTGAAAAACAGTTTGGGAGTTTCTAGTGCCTTGAGCTTGAAGTAATCAACACACTGAAGCAGCATATTTTGTGAGGTGGCATTTCTTGAACTCCTACAATGGCTAGATTTTTTTTATGTCTCATGAAATATTTCATGAGAAATTCAAAGCAAAATTGTTAAGAACAAGTGAATTAGGTAAGTTTAAATGGAAAAAAGTTTATAAATGAACTTTTTAAAAATAATTAGGTTTTATAAAATATCTACCTTAAAAATATTTTCAAAAAATATTTTCTGGTAACTTGAAATCTTCAAATTATATTATATTTAGCAATATTATTAAATGTCTAAGTTATTTCTAAGTAATTTAAAATACTGAAATATTAATTGTTGAACATAAGTTTAAAATGTATATACTTTGGTATCTTGTTTTTATATGGTATAGAGCAGCTAAATATATCTGGGTCAAGGACATGAAAATTATATTATGAAATCTACTAAATGCTAATATAAAACAGTTAACAATGCTTACTAGTTTTCACTAGATATTAAGGTTACTAAGACTAAAAATTCTAATTGATATATGTAATTAAAATTTCTACAAATAATAAGGGAAACGACTCTATAGTTAAGGGGAAGTAAAAGCATTTTTTTATAAATAAAGTTATGAGGATATGTTTTGGTTAGTGAAGAAAGAGAGTAAGAGTTTTTTTGCCCTAGAGTGACTGAGTCAGAGCTTCAAGCCTGTCCATATCCCAGACAGTGTGGACCGCACCCATTAGGTGTGTATATACCCGTTCCCTCCTCCCCTCTCCTATCTGCCTGACACCCAATGAATGTTATTACTATCTGTGCACTTAAGTGTTGATCGGTTAATACCAATTTGATGGTGAGTACATATGGTGCTTGTTTTTCCATTCTTGGGATACTTCACTTAATAGGATGGGTTCCAGCCCTATCCAGGATAATACAAGAGGTGCTGTATCACCATTGTTTTTTGTGGCTGAGTAGAACTCCATATACTACATTTTTTTAATCCACTCCTGTATTGATGGGCACTTGGGTTTTGTCCATATCTTTGCAATTGTACTACTATAAACATTCTAATGCAGATGTCTTTTTTATAGAATATCTTTTGTTCTTTTGGTAGTTCTACTTGTAACTCTTTCAGGTATCTCCGTATTAATTTCCATAGAGGTGGTACTAGTTTGCAGTCCCACCAGCAGTGTATGAGTGTTCCTATCTCTCTGCATCCATGCCAGCGTTTATTGTTTTGGGACTTTTTGATAAAAGCCATTCTCACTGGAGATAAGCAATATCTCATTGTGGTTTTGATTTGCTAGATGTTGACCTTTATTTTCCTTTTTCTTCTATAGAATTATTATTTTGTTTCATTCATGGGGACCTTGTCTAAGGAGCATACTTCACTCTCTTGGTGCTATCCTCCTAATAGTCAACAGTATAGTCTCCCTGGTATGCTGTATTTTCTTGAGGGTTTTAAATGTGTGTTCACAGCTATCAACAGTATGCCAGATGGTCTCACTGTATTAGAGCAACAAAAATGAGATGAACAACAAAAGAATTTTTCTCCAACGAGCCTTATATCTTGCCTTATAAGTTTCACACTGAGACAAAGACAGCCCAATCATGGTGGTGACAGAGAGTGGTTCTCATGCTCAAATTTTGGTCAATATCTCCTAAATGAGAGGCTGACAGAAAGAAGGGAATTGTTTAAGAAATTCTAATTGGGAGACCACTAGACTGGGGTGAATCTGGCACTTTAAATTCTCATGTGAACAGACCAAAGCCCAAGGTGAACAGTAAATTGAAACTAAAAACTGCACCAATCAAAAACCACCAGCTAACCTCTAACTAGGAACTTTCCACTCTAACCAATCAAAATTGTTTCATTTGTCTTGCCTCTGCAAATATGTTATAGAAGTTTCTTCTCTTGCTCCTTCCAGCCGAGTGCTAGCTGCTTACAGACAAGTGTTGTCTTGATTCATGAATGGCTAAATGCTCAAATAGTTTCTTTAGAATTTAAATATAGTTATTTTTTTCTTTTACTAGCAGGGATTGAGGAAGGTGTGAAAGTGAGAGGGAAATAAATGTGGCTGTAAAAGTGTACATGAGGGATTCTGATGGAAATATTCTGTATCTTGACTTTATCAATGTCAATATCCTGGTTGTGATATTGTACTACAGTTTTGTAAGACATTACCAGTGGGGTAAACTAGGTAAACAGTACCTAGGATATCTCTGTATTATTTTTTACAATTGCATGTGAACCTACAATTATCTCAACTTAAAATTTAATTACAAAATTATGAGGTAGGTAAATTATTATTCCCATTTTATGAAGAAGGAAACTGAGGCAGAATGAGGTTATGTAACTTGACAGGATTGTTAAGTAGCAGAGCTGAAATTAGAATTGCCTAGGTTTTGAGATGAGATTCCTCACTCTTAATCATGAAGCTTTACTGCTTTGGTTTTTATTCTGGCTGCACGTGGCTCACAGCTAAATTGACTTTTGTCTATGATTATTCAAATTGTGTTTCACAAAATAATCTTGAAACATTCTAAGATAACCAAAATTGAACAAACAAGCATTTTTATCAATACAAATTATTTTACATCACTCATTAAAAGGCCAATATTCAAACCCTCTTAAACAATGACCTAATATGTATGCACAAAAATAAATTCTTTTTGTGAACTAAATGTGTATGGACATTCTATTCCAAATTGCGGTTTGTGCAACGGCTTAGAAGGGCTACTTACTTATTTACAGGAATGACCAGAAAAAGCAGGATGTTTTTCAAAGAACTGGTTAGAAATTAACAAAGTTCATGTAAATCTCAATTCATTAAAAGAAGCCTTCTTAATTAAAAAGCATCATTATATAAAATCTACCTTAATTCTGAGACCATTAATGGGATTGATTTTTGGTTATACTGAGGCAGCAGTTCTGCATTAAAAATATTGTAACCTGACATGATATATAATGCTGGGTAACTTCTCTGTGAACAAAGATTTAAAAATAATTAGCCGGGCATGGTGGTGTACACCTGTAGTCCCAGCTACTCAGGAGGCTGAGGCAGGAGGATCACTTGAGCCCAGGAGTTTGAATATGCTGTGAGCTAGGCTGATGCCATGTCACTCTAGCCTGGGCAACAGAGCAAGACTCTGTCTAAAAAAAAAAAAAAAAAAAAAAGAGAGAGATTTAAAAATATTCTAAATTTCTTCTCTTTAATCTAATATAAATGATGATAATTATTCCAAGTTATTTCCTTGATTTCTCAACTGTTTTTTTTCCTCATCTTATTCTCATAACCCTATGAGGCAAAGAGAATATATCTATGCATGACACATGAAGAAACAGAGGCAGAGGGAGGAAATGTAATCTGTCCACATCCTCCTAACTAATACTCTAAGTGAATGCTAAATTTAATGATTTTATCTGAAAGAAAAAATTTGTTAGTTAGCCTCATTTAAACATCCAAATTGTACATATATATTAAAACTTCACATTGTATCCCATAAATATATAGAATTATCATTTTGCAATTAAAAAAACATTTCAAAACTAGAATACAAGAAAAAAAAGAAATAATTCTTATATGTTGCCATAGAACAGAGTGACAACATAATGACTCAATATAGTGTAAAGGAAAAAGTATCAGTATATAAAGCTGGTCCAGAAGTCGTTTATTGAAAAATACCAGATCAATAATAAACTGTATATTTGTGAATTTAGGAAATAGTATAGCATAAACGTTAACAAACAATAGTCTTCCATATCAGACTGTGTCTGTGCTTAAATCCAATATGGTTATTTTCAATAGGCAGGTTATGGATTACTCTTTCATTGCCTTACTTTCCTAGAATATCAAAGGAAGAAAATGCTAGCAACCACCTGTGGTTATTATAAAAATGAAACAAGATGCTTATAGGAAATAGTGACTCATGGAAGAATCAGTGAATATTGGAATCATGGTCATCACTGTACAAAAAAAAAAGTTTTATTAAAGGAAAGAGGGGAGAAAAACTGCTGTTAGTAGGAAAGCTAATTGAGACAGGTGCTTTATATTTGTTAAGTCAACTCTAGACAAAGACATAAACATACATCAAATTTAAAGATTAAAAAATGAATTAAAGAATACATCAAGTGTTTTGAAGAACACCTGGCACACAGCAAACGTTCAGCAAGTGTTAGCTCATATAACTATCACTGCTATTACTAAGTAGCAAACAAGGATTAGAACATGTTCTGTTCAACACTAGACCATATCACATATCATAGGGGCATTAATTAGCAATGCTATTATATTTAGATTATAAACTATAACAAGTGGAAGCTCCTAAGTAATATGTAAGGCCCTTTAAAATTTCTTTGGTAAGTAGGGTAAGGAAAGATGGAACGAAAGATGTCTGTTGTTCACTTGAAAGCAGCCTTGATATACCTTTACTAGGACTAGCATTGCCAGAATGTGTTGGATAAATGACCTGCTCTCTCTTTAAGAAGATGAATTTTGAGGTGGCTTGAAACAGTCATGCTTCTAGCAGAGTGGGGGAAAAATTAAAGTCTGTGTTTCCACATTTACCATCATTAAAATAAATCTGATTAATTTTACTGAATTTCTATTAAGGGTCATACCATAAACGGATGGGAGAGCTCATGGGAGAGGAGGAGAAGCTAACATACAGACAAAAATCCTTCTGTGATGTGGCAGTTACCGTAACACAAATAGGTGATGATGGCATGATGTACAATTGCTTAATTCTTCCAGAAGTCAAAGAAGAAAAACTATAAGAAAAAAATTAAATATCAGAAGGTATTTATTTACTTATTCATTCATTCTTTTAAGCATTCTTGCAAGTCAGGCCATCACATTGTCAAGTAATTATGCACCCAAGTGTTCAGTTGAAAATCAAACCAAGTAAGGTTTGATACTACCAGAAAGTAATCTGAGTCTTTCACATCAGGGTTATCTCTGACATATTTATTACGCTCAAGAAAGATGAAAATGCTCTCAAATATTAAAGCAATGACTTTAATTGCAGAGTTTATATTGGAAAATTCAAAATCCTTTATTACTATCCTCTCTATACACTATTATTAATAAAAATTAGCCCATGAAAGCAAAAATGCCATTGTCTTATGTTTTTCAAAGTAGACTATTATTACCCAGATTTAGAAATGGTATAGTAATATATATATTTATATGAAGATGTTTGCACGACTATTATACCCAGATTTAGAAATGGTATAGTAATATATATATATATATGAAGATGTTTGCTACTGATTGCCTTAAGCAGGCATTTTGCTTGAGATGCATTTGTATTTGGCTCTATAAAGCTTAACTTCTGTTCATGCCAAAATTACTTCATTACAAGGTGTTCTCACTCATGAGCTATCCCGTGGAAATTATTCCATTCCTTACAAGGAAAGGAATGTGAAGTCTTTCTCTCATCACTGTTACATTGTGTCGGTTTTTACATTTTTTTCCTGTTCAACTTCACACATCAAGTGCCAACTATTAATATATTGTGAAATAATTTAAATAACTATATGGGAAAATAATGGGGCTTGGCATTGAATAGTCTTCTAATGAAATAATTTTATTTCTGTGGAATAATATATTCTAATTTGGCCCTTGACTCAATGCTTTAAAAAATGAACATAATATTTTCTAAAATTATAAAACATTTTAAAGTGACAAGGAAAAAATTCAGATTATCATTTTAAATAATAACCAGTCAACACTATAAAATGATAAAGACGTAAAGTGAAAACAAGCATTTGTTCACTTCATTTCCCCCTCCACACGCACACACCACCATTTACCAAATGAGGTGAGTTCCATTAGCCCTCTAGTGGTGATGGGTTAGGATTAAAGATTCTTCCACACAAAGGGTAAAAAAAGCTATCTTCTTTCAGAAGTACTAAAGTGAAACATGTTCCTGTAAATGCCAAATTCTAGGAATATATTTTTAAATCTCCGTGTGGGATGTAAGTAGAAAAATTTTCCTCAGCCAATGTGGGGTTTCTTCTTGTACCCCTCAATAAAAGATATGTCAAGTGAAGATGACAAATCGGGATACCACATGGTACATCATAATAACGCAGTACTTTTGCCACATTAAATTTTGCAAAAGGTTGCAGATGAGTCATAGCACAAAGTTCTGCAAACCCTGCCACATATCTCTCCATTGTACCTTAATTCTTTTCAGCAAGTCCCTCTCTTACTGGAGCCCTGACATTTTCTTAAAAAGGGCTGCCCAGTTGTTTTAATGTTTCTATGATGGATAGAAATGACCCTGAGGTTTCAGAATGAAAGGCAAGTGCAGTCACGTCCTGCATTGTTTTCCTTTTAGCAAAGCTTCCTGATGGTTCTGGACAGATATTGCTCCTGAGAAAACCCTTTCGACATTAAATGTATTACAAAGAATGCATTTGTATAAAATGTGCTACTGGACATCTGCTGGACATTATTTGCTTATTGACTATAACATACAGTAGTCCTTCAGGAGCAGGATGTCACAGCTCCCCTGGAACTAAGGTGAGTCTTGAACTCATTTTCATAAGTTTATACCCAAACATCTCAATATGAATCATCAACATTTAGAATCTTTCCCCACTGTCTGTCTTCAAAACAAAATCAAACCAATAACTTTGCTGCAGCAGAAGTAATCTACATTATATAATAACTGAAAGCAGTAATTAATCAGTTTAGCCTGCAACTAAAATATGATCTCAGAGCTAGCTCTGGGAGCAATGTGTCTAAAGGAGTGGGAAGTTAGATAGTGTGTACGCTTCTTCTCTCCACAATGTCCTGTTGCAAAAAGCTACGGTAGTTACTGTGGACAGTGCTGGCTCAAAATGAAGCAGTTGGCGTAATGCAAGGAAAGAAGGAAGGAAGGAAGGAAGGAAGGGAGGGAAGGAGGGAGAGAGGGAGGGGGTCAATTTGTCCTGTTTGCATGAAAGCTTCTAGAGTACAATACTTCTTCAAGGCAAGCAGAGAAAAAACAGATCACCTTCCAGTAATTTACTCAAAGATGTTAAAGTAGAATATCCAGATGGATAATCAGAGTTAAAGTACCATGGCATTGTAAAAGTCAAACACACAATCAGATAATTATTTTGCAGCCAAAATTTCCATTATTGTATATACTTAAAAGAGTTGTGATAATTATTCTGCTTTACTGTAAAAACAAAGAAATAATCACTTAACACCTGCAGATAGAGACAAGTTATGTTAAGTCTAAATTCACGATAATAGCATAACATCTTTTTTTTAACACTCTGCTTTTCAGAATTCATTTGCCTCTGACTATTTTAATGCCTAGGAGTGTGCTAAAGAATATCAGTACTCTAATTTTCAATTATTTTTATATTTAATGCCTTCAGAAAATTTTCTTACAGAAAATATGATACACATATATGCAATAGATATGCTCATAAATGTACATGTATGCATTATGTGTATGTAGTAAAGATGTAAGTATATATACATATACATATACACACACATTTGGAAGAGAAGAAATGCACAATATTCCAAAGCTAAAGAATAACTCTTTCAAAAATTTTTCTTGCTGTCTAATGTAATATTATTGTATGATGAGAAATTATTTTAGCACTTAAAAATACTTAGTAAAGTCATCAATGTCATGAATACAATTAGGGCCACAATTAAACACACCCATAATGATGCACATAAATGCTTTGGAAAGGGAAAATTATGCATTATATTAGGTTGTGAAATGTTAAATTGGATAATCTTATCTAACTTTTTAGGTCCTTTGAATCCTAAGCCTTCAAGAATGCCTTATAGATTGGTGATTAATGCCATGAAAGATGAAGCCTAAATTGAATGTGGGCTCTGATACTTAGTCCTTCTGTGTCCTTAATCCAAATACTTCAAGTCTCTGAATCTGTTTACCTAATTGTGAAATATTATCTAACTTCAGGTTTATTCAAAGGATTAAAAGAGACAAAATATGCCAAGTTCCTCTAGATAGAAAGTTTTACATTATAAGATCTTGGTAGATGGTTATGCATTGTTATTATACAAGAAAAATGAGTCTGGCAATAAGATAATTTGGTGCGAGGACAGGCATAAGCAGATGATAGGTCAGGGGAGAAAAAGGCAGGCTACCTGCTTTGTAAAGAAATGGTACGTTTAGAGGGGTTGAATTCCTCGAATAATTTCTCGACTCTCCCTTTTAACCTGCATTTTTGGTCACTGATTCTGTGATTTTTGTTTGGCTTCTGGTCGAGGTTTTATTTCCCAAAGACTCCTTATCATGAGAGAGGCATAAACGTAGGTAAAATGATTGATAAGAGCCTCAAAAATTATTTACAGCTTTATGTACTCGAACTAGAGTATTAAGTGTATGCTTGAAGAATGAATAATAATTATTAGCTTTTAGAATAAAACAAATATTTTGTTCTAGAATTGTTCTGTCCAAATGATACAAAAGACCAAAAGGCTCAGTTATATCTTTGCTACTACATCCTTTTAGCACTATCAATCTGGTATTTGATACAAAAATTAGAACCGATTTTTAAATATCTCTAAATTCCTCTATTTCATAAATCAGAGTTATTAAACAATGAGTATTTTTGCATGTGGATTTCGTTAGTCATAGGGAGCCAACTAAACAGAAACTTGATATCCTGCAAACCCGGATTCACAGTGCCCCTCCCTGCTTCTCCTTTTTCTTTCACAATCATCTAAAATTCAGAAATTAATGAAACACTCCAGTCTAAACTGAGCAAAGGTGAATGCAATTAAAATATTATAATGATTTCAAAGGTGATAATGGTTTACCTGGAAAATGTTACATATGTTTTCAAAGCAAAAGCTTGACTTTAGGAGGACTCTCAGGTTTGAGCTAAAGACATAAATTCCAAGACTTCAGTCAACATCCTAAAAGTCAAAAGACATGTGAGATGGATGCATGCAAGGCTGCTTTTCATTGAAATTAGTATGCAGATATTAACTTGATAGTGATTTTTAAAAAACAAAATTATATTTCAAACACATTATTTTACAGTGTTAACCAATGGCTTATTTCATGGTTCGGCAAAAACTAGCTGGATTACATGATAGAATTTTGCAAACGAGTGTTGTTTTTAAGGGTTTAGTGGATGTTTTTTTTTATTTCTTGAATTCCTGTGAAAATGTTATTTTCTAAATCTATTTATTAAAATTTTTTCTAACTATAATTTGCATTCCTCTAATCCTTTGGTAGTAATGATTACTTTTTTGTACAACGACGATGAAAGGTTACCTTAGAGAAAGACAAACACAAACCATGTCATCTATAGACAGATATTTTGCTACATTTGTTTCTTATCTGCATATAAGCAAACAAAAATGGGGAAGAGAAAAAATATTGAAAGTTAAATTAAGATATTTTTCTAATTTTTATTCTTATAATTATTTTAGAGACTTCTCAAATATTATTGGGTACAAAATGATTTATTACTCACTCTTCTTTTGCTAATATGTTTTTCTTTTTAAAGTATGTAACACTTTGAAAAGACAGAATTCCTGCAAATTCAAAATTTTAGACTCTGTGGTCAAAAATAGTATTTCATTTATGTAATCTAGTCCAGCTTGTTTAGTGAAAACAGAGTACATAGAACCGTGTGACATATTTGATAATCGCATACCAAGATTTTTTTTCTGAAACTGTAGCTTGTAATTTTAATACTCTTTCTTTTAAATACATAAAATGAAAGGGAATCTGAGTGAGAGAATACAAATGAGTTTATGCAAGCCCATCAAAATTGTGGGGAAAAATACATTACTGGCTCTACTAATGACCCTTCAAATAAAAAAACATCACATTTAATGTAATAGTATATTTTAAAGTTTTTCTCATAACTTTTTTCAATTATTAAGTATTTGACACCAGTAATATTAATATAGATAAATAATTCATCTGTCTAAGAATGATGAAGTTCCTACAAAATACTGGGCACTGACACAGCTCCTAGGAAAATGAAGTTAACTAAAATATATTCTCTATCCAAAAAGAGCTCCTATTCCTATGTAGGGAATAAACATGTAAACAGACATAGTATATAAAAAATTTTAATAGTGGTATAGACAGAGCACTTCAGTGACCCATAAGAGGAAATAAGTACCTTGAGAGGCCAAGGAAACTCATCCATCATACATGGATCATCCTTACATACATCCACACATGGTTACAATCACTGCCTATTAATTTACTGCTTCCAAATATTTATCTTTAGCCTAGACTCTCCTGTGTTCAAGATCCAAATATATATATATATATATAGCTATCTACTTACATTACCATCTCAATGTCTCCTGGGTAAAACTCAAATTATTCAAAAGTTTTTCTATACCAGGCAAGAAGCCTTATTTACTGGTTGAAATAGAAAAAATAAGTAACTTTCATAGTTGTTCTACCAAACACTTTGGATATCCATGGTCTCTATCCATGGTTTCAAGTGGACAATGTTCCCTGTCTGGGCATTTGTACTCAAGATAAACACCCTCAGCACAAAAGATATATTAATAGCAATGACTTTCTTATGCTAGGGCTTGGGTGTTTGGGGATCCAATTTTATTTTGAGTTTGTTCTTACAGGAAAAAAAAAAAAGTCCTGAGTAGTAGATTTGATTCCACAACGTAATTGGAAGGAGGAATGCATCTTCTGTATTCTCTCTCTTCTCTGGCTGGGACTCAATATTCCTTTGTGTACTGTTACACTCGTTGACTCCAGCTCTGGCTCATCAGAGCACATCTGTCTTTTTCTGGGATCCTTCTCTCCCAAGAAAATATCTGCTAAGTGGGGGAGCTTATTTTTCATTGGCTTATTTTCACCTAAAACCCAGTCTAGGGAATGAAAATCGATATATTGTTGGTTCAACTATTTTATCTGACTGAGAAGGACAGGTAATTTAAAGTAAAAATATGTTTCTCTGACCAGATCATGCTGTTTGTCTCCAATCCACAAAATATTTATCATAAAATTTCTATCTGAATACCACATATTATCATGACCTACCTGTGCTATAAGTATATTTTTCTTCTTTTTATGTCTTTGAATCTTAATACATCCTTGTTTTGAAAAGTTCATTCATTTCAAACTTTTCTAATTTCCCATCTCTTATAATCCTTCTTCCACTTTGCATTTTAAAGAGACCCCTGACTTTCTATGACTTTTGAGGCTGTGAAAGAATCCCAGGGATTACATTAAAAATGTCAGCAATGATGCAAAGTAATCAGAGCATCTGGTAATCTCTAGCAACTGTACAAAATTGCCTTATATAAAGCAGGAAATATGTAAAAGACAAATTTTTGTGAGATGGTAGTGGAAGATAGAGGGCAGGCTTGGAAAATTGCAAAAATGATATTTTATGATCCTTGGAAATAAAAATGTCATATGAAAATTTGAAGAAGAATATTCTAGCTTTAAAGAGTCACTTGGAGACCTAGAACCTATGGATGGTAGCTACTGAATTCATGTTAGGGAGTGAACAATGGGAGGAGAGGAAAGATACACTACCTACTTTCTGCTTCAGAAATTTAGATCACTTTCTTCTAAGATTCCTTTATCAGTTTACTAGCATGAATTATGCATTGAAAATGTCCCTGTCTATATCTTAATAATTTCTTGCCACCAAAAATAGTCTATAAGCACCATCTACCTCCTAGATTCAGATTCAGATACAGTGGTTGTTTTCACTGGAGTGGGTAATTTGACATACTCATCTCCTGTCCCACAGGGGTATCTGGCAATGTCTGAAGATAGTTTTGGTTGTAATGTTAGGGGATGCTGCTGGTATCTAGTGGGGAGAGGACAGGGATGCTACTCAATATGATAAAATGCACAGGAAAACCCCCTCTCCTTGCCCTAACAAAGATTCATCTGGTTCAAAATGTCAATCGAGTTTGAGAGACTCTGAAATAGAGTTATAAAATATTTATTTGTTATTTGCAAGACTATGTGTTTTCTAACACATTGTCCTATTTTAACCCATGACATGTCAATAATACAGCTTTTGTCCCATCTTATAGATTTAAAGACTGAGGTCGAGATGGTAATCAGAGTTGTCTAATACTCCATGACTATTAAAGACAAGTACTAGTCTTAAGGTCTTCAATCTTAAGCATAAAACGCTAATCTGAATTATCTTTCCTTTTCCTCATTATGTGAGTCTTTTCTGAAATATATAACTCCACGAATGGCACCATATTAATGTGGTGAGCTTTTTATCGAAATATGCATTCCTGGTGCCTCACAGTTTAATTGTAAAGTCCATGTATTTTGAGATAAAACAATATGTATTCTATTTAAATTTTTATTTTTTCCTTTCCAATATTTTCTTACCTCCGGTTTTCATTATTCAGATAAGTAGCTCTTAATTCTGTCAGCTACTCTAACCATGAACCTGACATACATCCTAAATATCTTGCTTATCCCTATTACTGTTTCCTCTGCGATCAATCATCACTGAGGCCTGACAATTCTGCCTCCTAAACATGGTTTACATTGACCACCCCCTCTCTAGGCTCACTGTCATTCCTCTGGTTCAGGTCCTTATTACCTTCTCTTTGCACAACTTAACCCTTCACTCTTTTTTCCAATAACTCATTTGTTTACCTATTCATTTATTACAAACAATTAGTGAGTATAGAACATATGTCCTAAGATGCTAAGTGGGATAAAATCAAAACACAATTGATACCCTCAAAGAACATTTAACACAATGGAAAGAAAAAAAAAAACAGGTCTTGGTAATTACAATTATAAAGCAGAACATAATGACAAAGAGAGGCATGCATGCATATAGAAGTACCAAAATTAGATTGAAATCCAGGCCAAGATATCTGGAAGAAGCAATGACTGAAATGAAACCTATAAAACCAATAGGCATGGCAAGGGATGAGGTGTTTTAGATTGCATTACTGATCCCAACACTTTCCCCCCAGTATTCATGCTTTTTGCCATATGCCCTTGCAGTTCCTCTCTCAGAAGAGGTAGGGTATATTTCATTTGATTTGATTAGTTATTAGGCAGAAGTGATAATAGTCCAGTTTTGTGACTAGGCCTTAAGAGATCTTGCATGCTCCCACATTCCCTCTGTACCTCTACCATCACCATGGAAAGAACATGCTCAGGACAGCCTACAGGCACCAAGGGAAGGATGGGAGACACGTGGAGCAAAGCCTAGCCTAAATAAGCTAACTCCCAACAGACTCCCAGATGCCACTCACACTCTATGCTTGTTCAATAAGTAGCAACTGCAAACCAATGCAGGAAGTTTGGTGGTGAGGTACTATTTCAGGCAAAGGGAAGAGTAATAACAATGGGTGTAGAGAGGAGGTGAGAAATGCAAAGGATGCTATGGATTATATACACGTAACACTGGATATTCTTGGGACATGATGAACTTGGGTGAGATCTCAGTCCATACTTTTGATTGGGTCTTTAAATGTATATAACTTCAGTAGTACCATTCACTGTATTTGGTTTCATGTTCTTTTCTTGGAGGAATGGGGAGGAAAAATAATCTCTATGAAGATATGCTGAGTTTTGGTGTCTATGAGGCATTAAGATGTGAGTATTCAGTAGAGAGCTGAAAACGTGGATCTACTAGTTAGGGGAAAAGCCCATTTTAAACTAGACATTGGACAGATGGTTTAGAGAAAGACACGAAAAGAGTCATAGAAATATAGCATCAAGATTTAAGGTGGCAATTAGGGTACAAAGAGTGATAAAGTGAATAGGCTTAGAAGGAACTATTAGAGAGGTAGAAGGAAAGACAAGATAAAATGAAATAACAGGATAAACATAGAAAACACAGGTATAGTGATTATTATCTGATAGGCACTATTCTAAACACTTTACATATATACACACATTTAATCACCACAACAGTCTTGTGAAACAGATTCAGTAGTGATCACCATTTTCCAGACTGGAAAATGAAGCAAGAGAAGTGTCCCAAGTCTCACAGAAGATCAGCGGTAGACCTGGGACTTGAGTCAGAGTTTATAGACCAGGCACTTACTTGCCAAACGGACAGAGGAAGAAACAGATCTGGAAAAAGGAGTGATCAGCATCATCAGTTTCTTCAGGTAAAATAGGGGTCTGGAAAAAGTTCACTGGTTTCAGCAAAAAGGAAGACTTTAAGCATTCCTGTGAGAACAATTTCGACAGGGAGACGCAGATAGAAAAGCAGACATTGATACTGCTGACTGAGATTTTTCGTGGCAACTTTCCTGACTTGGAATCACCCAGCCCTTCTAAACAGGTTGGGGTTTTCCAGAAGAAGATACTGAAACCCTATTTAGGATATAAGATGTTTTATCAGGGATTCACTGTGGAAGGAAGATGGAAGAAGCTAGACAAGTGAAAAAGAGAGATCAAACTGTGATGCAGACCTCAAAAAGTTTCAACCAATCTGGAGTGATCATGGACTATTAAAGTTGCTCTACACTGGGTTAAAATGATTTGGGCTTATAAGCACTCTTGGTTCAGTCACCAGGTGTGGGCTGCTTTGGGAAAGGTGAATCTTTGACAATGGAGACTGTTGTGACTGAAGCAGACCTTTAAAAAGCTAATAGCTGGACGCCATCTGCCCACTAAACTACCTACAGAAATTGTTTAATAGGGGATGAGGTGACACCTCTCCATTTATACCACATCTTCCTGCAGTTGTTTAAGCTTCTATTTCCTTATATTAAACCTTAATACTTAGATAATCAGGTTTTTTCCCCCCGATTGATGCCAAAATCTTAAGCAACTTTTCCATTATATTTTAATTATTTTCTTGATGTCTGTCTCTTTAATAGATCAGTAGCATCTTGAGGTCAATGGCCTTATCTTTTCATTTTGTTTTCTTCAGCATTTAACAGAACATATGACTCATAATAAAATGTGCTGATAATTGAATGAGAAGGGTATTTGAAATAAGTCTTAAAGGATGACTAAGTGTTTGCCAGTCAGAGCACAGGCATAAAAGCTAGATAGCTTTCATGCTAATTAAACTTGTAGTCACTCTTCTATTTTATTTAGTGTTTTTTAAATATATACATGAACAATTTACATTATTCACTGAACTGTAAAGGCTTGATCACTTCCTCCAAAAACAATTGGGAGAATAAATTAAATGCACTTTATAATTTTCAGATAATTCATTCAAATGTAAATGTTTTAGTATGTGAACCATTTTCAGTGATTTTTTTTGAAAAATCAAAATTGTATTTATAAATTTTATAAGCTTAAATTCAAAGTAAGGTAAAAAATAAAGATGATATTTTCAAAGAAGTTTCTTTTTAAATATAAAGTCATTTTCTATTTGCAATTAATAAGATGTTATATATTCTTTTCTGCCTATTTTTTCATGGGTTTTTCTCTATACAAGGCAATATTTCAGTTCCTCTTCTATAAATGAAACAATAATTTATAAATTTTTATGAGACTTGAATAACATATTTAAAGTATTTGGGGTATAATAAATCTAAAAAACACTGTATTGTTTTATACCTTAATTAACAAAACAGTAGGGGGGTGAGGTGACAACTCTCTGTTTATACTGCACCTCCCAACAGTTGTTTAAGTTTCTATTTTCTGATATTACACCTTAATACTTGGATAATCAAGTTTTTTCCATCTGGCTGATGCATAAACCTTAAGCAACTTTTCCATTATATTTTAATTATTTCCTTGATGTGTGTCTCTTTAATAGACCAGTAGCATCTTGAGGACAACGGCCTTATCTTTTCATCTGGTTTTCTTTAGCATCTAACAGAAGGTATGACTCATAATAAAATGTGTTGACAATGTAGCGAAATGTCTTTATTTAGTGAAATGACTGCCACTTTCATCTCCATATTTTCAGCATCTAGCGTAGTGTTTGACTTAGAGTATGTGCTAAATAATTGTGTTTTGAAAATCAATGAAAATAGAATCAAAATCATGATAAGAATTTCAAACAATTAGAGATCAAGGGGAAAAAAAAACAGTCTCAAAAATATAAAGTAAGCATTTAAGACTTCCATTATATCACTCTGTCTTCAAATATTAGTTAACAAATGATGTTTCTCATCACCCAAACAGATTTTCATTCATAAAATCTAAATGATGACTCAGAAAGCAAATCTGAGATTGCCTTCTTCCCTTTTTCAGATGAGAATATAAAGATTATAACTAATTTGTGGTAGACAAAGGGTTGGAAATTTAATCTCCAAACATTAAATTTACAATCGTTCTTTCCTAGTCAAAAACATTCATTATGAGGCTACTAATGATATCTACTCTTCTAGGGTTATAAAGGACAAAAGTATAAAATTGATTCCTTTGCATAAGTCGTTATGTTCATGTTTTTAAATTCAGCTAATATTTATTTGGTGGCTCTGCAATGTGTGAAACATAGTTCTTTGTTAATAAGATGAATGCTTAAAATCAATAAAACTACTTTCATAATAGATATATAGATACAGTAAAATATAGCCAGCTCCTAAAACTGTTCACTTTATTGTTTACCCAACTGCTTAGCCTGCTCATATCTCACTGTTAAGGTCAAGTTTTATTTAATACAATCTGCCTTGGATGTTGGAAATTAGGATCCCAGTTCTGGTACCACTTCTAAGTTAAGCCATGTTATGAGCTTGATGTCTCTTTGTATATATGTTGTTTTCTGATTTCTGGTTGTTTTGTGGTCCTTCCTTCCTTCCTTCCTCCCTTCCTTCCTCCCTCCCTTCCTCCCTCCCTTCCTTCCTCCCTCCCTTCCTTCCTCCCTTCTTTCCGTCCTGTCTTTCTTTGTTAAAAGTGATTTTCTCTGGTACTGTGTTTTAATTTCTTGTTTTTACTTTTTGTCTATCCATTGTAGGTTTTTTGATTTGAGGTTACCATGAGGTTTGCAAAGAACATTTTCTAACCAATTATTTTAAACATAGGACTACTCCGATTACAAAAACAAATCAACAGGCAAAGAGAATTTTAACAGAAATTCTACACTTTAACTTCATCCCCCACCCTACTTTTTAACTTTTTGTTGTTTCCATCCATATATTTTTAGACTATTGCTGAAAAAGTTGTTATTTTTGACAGATTTGTGTTTTAGTCATCCTACTCAAGATATAAGTGGTTGATATAATTACAGCAATAGATTATTCTGTGTTTGTGTCTTTACTATTACCAGTGAGTTGTACACCTTCAGTGATTTCTTATTGCTCATTAATATCCTTTTCTTTCAAATTGAAGAATTTCTTTTATCATTTCTTGTAGGACAGGTCTGCTGTGGATGAAATCCCTCAGCTTTTGTTTGTTTGGGAAAATCTTTATTTCTCCTTCATGTTTGAAGGATATTTTTGCAGGAGATAATATTCTAGGGTTAAGAGTTTTTTCCTTCAGCATTTTGAATATGTCATGTCGCTCTCTCCTGGCCTGTAAGCTTTCCACTGAGAAGTCTGCTGCTGGATGTATCGGAGCTCCTTTACTTGTTATTATTTTCTTTTTTTCTTGCTTCCTTTAAGACTTTTTATTTATCCATGACCTTTGGGAGCTTGATTATGAAATGTCTTGAGGTGGCCTTGTTTGGGTTAAATCTGTTTAGTGTTTCATGACCCTCTTGTACCTGAATATTGATATCTTTCTTTGGGTTTGGAAAGTTCTCTGTTATTACTTTTTTGGATAAACTTTCTACCTTAACCTTTCTCTCTACCTCCTGTTTATGTCAATAATTCCTAGATTTCCTCTTTTGAGGCTATTTTCTATATGCCATAGGTATGCTTCATTCTTATCTATTCTTTTTTCTTTTTCCTCTCTCTTCTGATTGTGTATTTTCAAATAGCCTGTTTTCAAGTTCACTAATGCTTTCTTCTGTTTGGTCAATTCTGCTATTGAGAGACTCTGATGCATTTCTCAGTTTTTCTATTGAATTCTTAAGCTCTAAAATTTCTGCTTGATATTTTTTATTATTTCAATCTCTGTTAAATTTCTCTGATAGCCTTCTGAATTCCTTCCCTGGCGTATCTTGAAATTCATCGATGTCTAGGCATTGAAGAGTTAGTTATTTATTTTAATCTTCACAATCTGGGCTTGTTTCAAACTGTTGTTCTTGACAAGACTTTCCAGATACTCAAATGAAATTGAGTGTTGTGGTTTAAGTCTTTTGTCACTGCAGCAATATCAGCACTGGGGTTGCCCTAAGCTCAGTAATGCTGTGAACCTTGCAGATTCCTGGTGGTAGCACCTTGGTGAGCTTGGGAGAATTCCCTGGATCACCTGGCAAACTCTCTCCCTCTTTTCCCTCACTCTCTGTGCTGGCTGTTGGAGTTGGGGGAGGAATGATGTGGGTACTCCTTCGTAGCAACCAGTGTCAGGTCACACTTGAAGCCAGCCCAGTCTCACCCAAAGTCAGTGGTGACTGCTGCCTAGCTACTTCTAATGTTTATTCAAAGCCCAAGGGCTCTTTAGTCAACAGGTGGTGAATCCTGCCAGGACTAGGCCCTTCCCTGTAGGGCTGCATGTTTCCTTCTGGTCTAGGGTGGATCCAGAAATGCCATCCAGGAACTAAGGCCTGGACTCAGTAGCCTCAGGAGTCTGCTTGGTACTTTAATTTACTGTAGCTGAGTGAGGACCCTAGTTGCAAAACAAAGTCATCTGAGTTTTCCCCTTTTCTTTTCTCAAGTGGAAGAAGACTCTCCCTGAGCCACGCTTCCTATAGTTGGGGAAGGGGTGACACAGGCACTGGCTTGGCCACAGCTGCTCGTGTCTCACT
Source organism: Avahi laniger (assembly GCA_963575035.1). Lineage (NCBI taxonomy): Eukaryota > Metazoa > Chordata > Mammalia > Primates > Indriidae > Avahi > Avahi laniger. The sequence continues at coordinate 25,460 of CAUYSK010035926.1, forward strand.
GGGTTATGTGCACCCCAAGTCCACTGGCTCTGTGCCACCACAGCTGTAGGAATTGCCCAAGAACTGTAGCCCTTGGGGCTGGACTGCCTTACAAATTTAGTTCATGCCCCAGGTTGCTTTTTGTTCACCTCAGGCTTTGGGGTAGATTTCCCTCTTGCTGGGTTGGTCTAAATGTTCCCGCTGTGGGCACCAGCACAATTGTGCACTGTGCTGTGCTCCCCTGTGCCGGGGCGGCCCTGAGTTTCAATTCAAAGCCCCACAATCATTTCACTCTCCCTCCCCTAGTCACACAGATTCTCTTTCCACTGGACCTGCTGGCATAGCACTGCTGGTGGGGATTGGAAGTAGGGGTGGGGGAATTGGGGAGCAGTGGCTTAGGCTACATAAGACTGTCTTTTCTGCCCTTTTTCACACCTCTTTCCTTGATATAATGTTAAAACCAGGTAGTATGATCACTCACCTGATTTGAATCTTTTGAAGATGCTTGCTTGCATGGATAGTTGTTGAATTAAGTGTTCATTTGGAGGGACGATGGCTGGAGGTTTCCATTAGGCCATCTTGCTCTGACCCCTCTCTCAAAATCTATTTGTATATAAAACAAGGGTCTGCATGGATAATTTCTAAGTTCCTTTTCTGCTTTAAAAGTTGTATGGGATTACAGAGTGTTTTTCCCAACCTTTCCTTTCCTCTCTGATTTCCTCCAGCATTTCATACTCACTACCATATAATCTGGTGCTTGGGAAATAATCTATGTAACTTTGTGTGGGTTTCTCCTTGTGTATTGTTTTTATACATGTATTGTTTTCTAAATCAAATTGCAAATTCTTCAAAGAAAGGCTTCTACTTAATCTCCATTAGTTTCTCTCTCTCTCCCTTATTGACTAATAATATTAAAAATACACTTGATACTTGTGGGCTCATTTAATGAAGCCAATGTTCAAAAAATTAAGCTTGCGAAATAATTAGATGATCATTATTAATAATATTGTATAAAGGGACCCATTGCTTTACCAAAGAATTAATAAGTATGTAGAATTGTCAAAACTTTTCATTGCTTTCTCCCAGTAAACAGATGTGACCAGAGGGGTTTCCTAAATATAAC
>CAUYSK010035927.1:0-24805 GCA_963575035.1 Avahi laniger
CAACATCAAGAAGGAAGGAATCCTCCCCAACATACATTTTATGAAGCCAATATCACCCTGATACCAAAACCAGGAAAGGAGTCAACAAAAAAAGAAAATTACAGACCAATATCCCTTATGAATGCAGATGTGAAAATTCTCAACAAAATCTTAGCAAATCAAAATGAGCTGCTCATCAAAAAAATAATCCATCACAACCAAGCAGGCTTCATCTCAGAGATGCAGGGATGGTTCAACTACACAAATCTATAAATGTAACTCACCACATAAACATAAGTAACAACAAAGACCATATGATCCTCTTAATAGACGCAGAAAAAGCATTTGACAAAATTCAGCACCCTTTTATGATGAGAATGCTTAATAAAATAGGCACAGACAGGACTTAACTCAAAATGATAAAAACCATACATGACAAACCCACAGCCATCATACTGAATGAAGAAAAACTGAAAGCCTTCCCACTTAGAACTGGAATCATACAAGGTTGTCCTCTATCACCACTTTTATTCAACATAGTGTTCTTAGCCAGGGCAATCAGACAACAGAAGGAAATCAACGTCATCCAAATGGGGGCAGAAGAGGTCAAACTATCATTCTTTGCTGGTGATATGATCTGATATCCGAAAAACTTCAACGATTCTGCCAAGAGATTACTGGAATTGATAAATAAGTTCAGCAAAGTCTCAGGTTACAAAATCAGTGTACACAAATCAGTAGTATTCCTATATGCCAACAACAGTCAAACTGAGAACCAAATCAAAGACTCAATAATTTCACAATAGCAACAAAGAAAATAAAACACCTAGGAATATATTTAACTAAGGAGGTGAAAGACCTCTATAGGGAGAACTACAAAACACTGAGGAAGGAAACAGCAGAGGATGTAAACAAATGGAAAACCATACCATCCTCATGGATCGGCAGAATCAACATTGTTAAAATGTCTATACTACCCAAAGTGATCTATACATTCAATGCAATACCTATTAAAATACCAACATCATTTTTCTCAGATCTAGAAAAAATAATTCTATGCTTAGTATGGAAACAGAGAAGACCCTGTATAGCAAAAGCAACCTTAAACAAAAAGAACAAATTGGGAGGCATCAATTTACCAGATTTCAAGCTATACTTCAAGAGTATGATAGCCAAAACAGCATGGTACTGGCACAAGAACAGAACGATAGACCAATGGAATAGAACTGAGAAACCAGTTATAAAACTATCCTCATATAGCCATCTAATCTTTGACAAGGTAGACAAAAACATACACTGGGGAAAAGTATCCTTATTCAATAAACGGTGCTGGGAAAATTGGATAATCACATGTCGAAGAGTGAAACAGGATCCACACCTCTCACTTCTCACAAAAATATCATGGTGGATAACAGACTAAGATTGTTATATCTTCTTGTTGAATCTCATTATATAATTATTATGAAATTATTATATAATCTCATTATATAATCTTTTTATCATTATATAATGAGATTATTTGCCTTTTTTTTTCACTGTTGTTAATTGAAAGTTTGGTTTATCCAATATAAGAATTGCTGGTCCTGCTCACTTTTGGTTTTTATTTGCATGAAATATTTGTTCCCACCCCTTAACCTTGAATCTATGAGAATCTTTATTAGTTAAATGGATCACTTGGAGACAGTAGATATTTGGCTTATGCTTTTTATCCATTTTCCCAATCTCTACCTTTTAAGTGGGGCATTAAGACTGTTTATATTCATTGTTCATAATGATGCATGAGAGTCTCTTCCAGTCATTATGTTGGTGGCTACTTTGCTGTTTTTGTTCTCCTTGTATCATTTTTTTTTTAACTTTCAGGTGTTTTTATATTGGTGAGTATTGACCTTTTGTTCCAAAGTTTAAATCTTCCTTGAACATTTCTTGTGGGGTTGATCTAGTAGTGAAAAGTTCCCTTAGTGTCTGCTTATCTGGGAAGGACTTCATCTTGCTTTCATTTATGAAACTTACTTTTGCAGGATATAAAATCCTTGGCTGACAGTTATTCTGTTTAGAAAATTGAAGATTGGTCCCTGATGTCTTCTGGCTTAAAAAGTTTATGCTGAGGAGTCTTCTGTTAGTCTTGTGGGCTTTTCTTTGTAACTTACTTGATGCTTTTGTCTTGAAACTTGTAGGATTTTCTCCTTCACTTTGACTTTGGACATTCTGATGATTCTGTATGTTTTTAATGTTCTATTTGCAATGAATCTTCCAGAAGTTTGATGATTTTTTTTTTAATCTGGATGTCTAAATCTCTAGCAAGAACAGGGAAAATTTCCTCCATTATTCCCTCAAATAGGTTTTTCATGCTTTTTGGTTTTCTTCTTCTCCCTTAAGAATACCTATTATTATTATGTTTGGGCATTTTACATGATTCCATATTTATCAAATACTTTGTTCATTTCTTTGATTCATATTTAAATTTTTTACTTAGTAGATTAATTCGAAAGCCCTGTTTTCAAACTTCAAAATTCTTTCTTCTGCTTGACCTGATCTGCTGTTAAAACATTCCACTATATTTTCTAATTACCTATTGAGTCTTTCTTTTCTCAAGTTCTGTTATTTTTTAAAAGAATATCTATCTTTTTAGTGAATGTTTCATTCATGTACTAATTTTTAAATTTTTTTTTTATGTTGGCTTGCAACTTTCTCTTGGATCTTGTTGAGATTACTCCATATTTTTAATTTGTTATATGACACTTCAAAAAATTTCTTTTGTTTGGAGTACATTGCTGGAGAGCTTGTGTGATCCTTTGAGGGTATTGTTATACTTGTTTTTTTTTTCATGCTTCCAGAGTTCTTGGGCTTATTCCTTCTTATTTGGAGAAGCTGTCACTTCTTGTTTTTGATTTTACCTTTGTTTATATGGTGCTGTTTTTTTCTTTCTTAAGGGGGTGACCGTAGTGAAAGGACACTTGCCTCTGCTTATGGATACTTTCAGATGGCCAAGGCACTTAATAAATTCTTTAGTAATAGCCTTCATGTGGCACTTTTCTCAAATTCTAGTTATTTGTAGGCTGTAGTGGTGATATGCTATACACGTGGGAAGGTTCACTGACTCTTGCTGAGAAAGAGAGATGGAGGTGTCTGGAATCTTATCTCATTCCCCAGCCCTGTGTGCTTCTATTAGATGTAAAAATTACATCAGGCAATCTAGTTTAGTCTGCAGGCAAGTAGGTGTCACTTAAGTGTAAGAGTTGGCCGAGCCCTGTCTATAGTTTTTTTAATGTAATCCTTTTCAAAAGAAGTTATAATAGGTTAGTATTAAATGAACTGACACCTGGGGGAGGGGCAATCAATTTAGCTTGAAATTCAGATGTTTTTCAAGCAAAATTGCAGGGAAATGTGTATAGTTCCAAAGTAAACGTTGTCTTGCTTGCTGTATGGTCATATCTTGAAATTAGAGTGTCTTTTGCTGTGTAATATTTTCATGTGTAAAAATAATTAATAAAATTTATAAAAGAAATGATTCAATGAAGAAAGATAGAATAATACTTGTCACTTTTTTTCAAAGTGGAGCAAAATAAAAGTGCCCTAGAAGATAATAAAGTATTGAATTATAATCATTGATGTCATTGAGACAAATTACATATTTGTAAACAGTAAAAATATTTTTTGGATTTATTATTAGAACACATCTTAAGAGTTTCTATAGAAGAGTAAAATGAGTATTAGAATCTCTACAAATCTTCAATTCAAATTGTATGAAAGCTATTTTTTTGTTTCATTCAGTTTATAATAGCTTATAATGTGTAAAGCATAAATAGATTTTTTTCCTTCAGTTTATATAAGGGGTTCAGAGTTTTCTGATTTAACTATCATACATTTTTTTTCCAAGATTAATTTCACATTGAATGAAGGCTCCAGTTTATTTATTTTTCAATCTGCATCTGCATCTGGATTGCATTGCTTAACCAGGGTCTGTGATCACTGTATTACTGAGTCCATTATGGCATAGAGATTGGAGAGTCAATTTTACGTAATGTAAAAATACATTTCACATATATACAATTAGTTATTTCTTTAGAACTATTTATGTCAGTGTTTATTTTCCCACATATTATAAATAAATAATAGTTGACTATCTTGATTTGTTATTATAAGCCCAAATTATATTTCTCAAAATTCACATAGAAAGGCTAATGCATGCATCAACACAGCTACAGTGGAGAGTAGATATTAAACTGAAATCCACTTCTGGTATATCTGCACAGTAAATATTTCATGAAAGCACTTGAAGGAAGAAAGGAATGATCCCTCAGTGTCCTGAGCAAGATTGCTCTTCTCAGATAATACCACTACATACAGTATTTATTGGCTTTTATACAGATCAGCAAGGTTGCAGACAACATGTTTTTATGCTGACTGAATAATCACAACTTCAATCGAATATATAATAACTTCTTGAGCATCTATGACAATGTTCTTTGGAAAACATTATGTTAAAAGCATTAAGAGGATTTAGTTTTTAAGTGAAAATACATGCCTCATTTTGCTTATACTTTTTGGTAACATACAAATAGTGAAAATAATGTAGGACATATAAAAGTGAATCTACTAGATCTAAAGGAATTGTTTCCTGAATGTATTAATATTTATATTAATACAGGATATAATATAAGATATTATATATAATACAAGATATCTGTATATTATCTTATCATACTATATTATATTATCTTATATATAATACAAGATATTTAATATAATACAAGATATTATATTTTTGTATAAAACTTAAAATAGTTTAATAATAGTATTATTAATAATACTTTATTTCATATATACTATATTAAACTATACATATACTATTAATAACTTTAATCATAGGAATCAACATTAAGACTATATATATATGTTTATGTGATTTGTCTATACATAGTAGCAGTGCATGATAAATATGCTCATTCATAGAGTAATATTTCACACTGGCGAAGTTTTCCTCATATTGGTAAGTCAAAAATTTTGATGTTGTATTTTTATTAACAATGTAGAAGTAGGGATAAAGAAACCTAATGACCATATAAAATATTCCTATGTGTTTGTCATAAAATTTAAAAATTACATTGTATATAATTGACTTATGTGAAAATATTGTAGTTTTTGTCATTAAATTAACTAATATAAGCCTTTAACATGTTTTTCAAAAAACTTGTTTGCTCCAAAAAATTCAACTCTTAACAATGTGAAAATGTATTTATTAAGAAAAATTTTATGAAGATTTTGAAAATAAAATAATCGTACATACTCTTTTAGACTGTGTTGCAACTTTAATTATATAATGGTTTTATTATCTTAGTGATATTTTCTTTGCAAATATCTCATATACATGAAGGATATCACAATTTGAAGAAAATACGACCCCAAGTGCATAGTATTATGATAAATAAGTTATAAAATTATAGATAACTCAATTTGTCTTTGCAAATGTTGTGAGAGAAATGTTCATGAAATGTACAAGAGCAAAACTGTTTGGCTCTAAAATATGGTTCGAATAAAATTGTCTATAAGAACTTCATTGCAGTTTGGTTGACTCAAGATGTGATTTAGAAAAGAACTCCAGAAAGCAGAGTAACTTAGAAAGTACTATAACTAGAAATCCTTAATGCATAAAAACATGTTTTAGTCTCTTGTTAATAAAAAAACTCAGGAGATTTACATTAAACATAATATTAACATAAAATTATTCAACTCGATGGAGGAGAATGTACAGACTGTGACAGTTAAAACGGCATTGCCCTGGGTGGATTAAATTTAGTGAGAATAAAACCTTTAGCAGTTAAATAGCTTTTCAGAAATTGTTGAATATGAAATGTCTCTAGGCTGTCAAATTGCTTAGTTCATTCAAGGGTGAATGAGTCAAATATGCCATAATATCTATGTTCTCTTGATTTATTAGTTATTTGGAATTTATTTTAAAAAGTAGTAACAAAGTCCTTGGGTAAGTTCATGAGGCAAACATTCATAGAGTAAGTTCCATCATGTATTTACAACTATGATTCCCCAGTAAATATAACATGTGGGACAGAGTGCAGAAAGATGACTACATACTTTGTTGAAAATCTTATTATTCTAAGAACTACTCATTAATAAAATGAGTATATAAATCACTCCTATTGTTCTTAACCTTCAGATTTGTGTTTTAGTTTTGAATTTTTTGCTCAAAAAATATAAAAGAAAACAGATAATCTATTGCTTTCTTTAAATATTAAAATATAATAGTTTTATTACCTATTATGATGTGTTTTTTTCTTTTCTTTTTCCCGGGTCATTAATGATTAAGAGATATTTCTACAAGAGGTAGTTACAAATGCAATCCTAGGCAGTGGGCTTGTTTACTTCCCCAGCTAGACACTGTTTCTCTATGGCACTAGAAATTCTACCATTCTTCACTTCTCCTCAGACACTAAAGTGTAAATTAAACATGTATTTTACCTTTGCGTTTAAAATAATGATTGGGAAATACATTTAAAAAGTTATCTTTTATATCAGTCACATTACCCTATCTTATTTACATCAGTCATAAAATTATACACAAGACCAGTTTGGATAATACAAACAAAAATAACGAGTACTATAGGCTTAACCAATGATTTTACTGAGGACGTTCTAGGAAAAGTTATGGATTCTATTGCATTTATCTGGTTTATTATAAACGAGTTTTAATATTTAATATTAAATATTGATAAGTCTCAAAATCAAGGTTGATAAAATTTTCTGAGAATTTAATTATTGTCATTGTAGTTCTTATAATTATCTAGAAACCTGGTATATATAGTTTAATGGTGATATTGATGTCACATTCCACTGAGCCTCATTCAACCAACGTTTATTCAGTGCCATTCATTTTAAGTCATGTTTGAGTTTTCTATGTTTTGATTAACTGTGCCTCAGTAGAAAGAGTGTTACGTCAGTGCGTTTAGAAGTTATTTTCATTTTTTTCTTTCCTTGAAATGCTTTGGCTTTAGAAAGTTTTTTCCAGTAGTCTTTGTAAATCATATGTCATTTTCAGGTTCATTAACAGTCCATTATTGTTTAATATAATAAACAGTTCATACCTGATAGCATAGTTAAACTAATAGATCTCATATCTCTATGAATTATTCTCATTTTTCTATCCTTTCATTATTTTCCCATAACATATATTCATTATTTATTTTCATAATAATTTTCTGTTCTCGAACTGTTTGCTTTATTTACTCTTCATAGAGGTCTAGAAATTGAACATGTTTTTCATACCAGTTTCTGATAACTTTATTTAGGACAAACCTGGATATTTGCTAACTACTTATGATTTCTTTGCTCCAGATTATTAACTAATTATGGCACACTTTGTCTTTAGGCATAAAATTTAAAAAGCCAATTCATACATTAAACAAATAGTCAACATTGATATTCTGCCATGTTTTATGGAGCTGTAACAACAGTAAAAAAAATGTTATTTGCCTTGAAGGAACACGTAAATTGGAATATGAATTTTAACACATATATTTGATATTATCAGATTATATGTGTATAGTTTGTCCTCGTGATTAAATTGACAATGAGTAGTAGGTTAATTAATATTTGAGGCTGCAGCCTGTTTGCGCAGCCAGTTTGCACCACCCACCAGTGGCTGCTGCTGCTGCAGGAAGGAAGCCAGCACCAAGCAAGCTGCAAGCACACCTCTCCACCCAAAGAAAATTTCCCCATGGCCACCAGGGGGAGTAGGCGTGGGGTCCAGCCGCTGCCACTGGAAGAGTTTATCCTGAAGCCACCATTAGAAGGAGACATCAGGAGGGGGGAAAAAATAGATTAGAAGCAGCCCGCGAATCCACCATTCTCAAGGAAAGAAGAGGAATTGGAAGCAGATGCCTACCTACAGACAGCTATTGTCAGAAGGAACATTATAAAACTACAGAGAAGCAGCACGGGACTCTCAGTGTGGGAAAAAAAAAGTGATGAGGTGATACATTTGATAACATCAAATCATGTGCGGGGAAGATTAGCGGGACAGAGCGCCGGGGCAGCATGCTCACCCTGCAGGCACTGTGGCTGAGTTGTGAGAGGTCGCGCTCTGCTGCCACAGATCGGGGACCTGCCTGGAGTCTGTGCAGAGTCATTGCACCAGACAATAGGTGTGGTGGGGATCCGGCCTCAGCTAAAGCTATCCTGAGCTCTTGGGTGCATGGTGTCAGGTCAGCACAGGACTCAGCTTTGCAAATATTGCCCCCACCAGGCGGGGAGGGAGCAGACCAATAGATGGCTTCTCTAAGATATACCAGGTTACTAGAAGCCAAGCGCCCCTCCCCAGCAGCACATCAGGATCTGAGCACACAGACTCTAACCTGGGAGGTTTTGGGAGACTGCTTCTGTGGGTCCTGGGGGTTGCGGGGAGAACTCTTCAATCCCTGGCCACTGGAACTGACCTCTGCCCACTTGAGTTGGCATCCAGTTCCTGACCCTGAGAAATAGCCCACCACCTGCTTGGCCCTGACTCCACCTTCCAGGTCCCAATTGCCCGCTGCCTGTTCAGCCTGACCCCGTCCTCCAGGTTGGATCAGCCCCATCGCCCCCATGGCCCTGCTTCTGGCTCTGAGACTCTGCTCAGAAGCTCTGCTTCTGGCTCCTCCCCAGTCTTGGCTCTGAGGCTCTCATACCAGAGCCTGAGACTCTGCCTCTGTGGCTTCAGAGCTTTTGCCACACCTCGGCCACAGCTGTAAGATTCTAGCACTGCACCTGGGCGCCAAGACCTCACCCTAGACCCTCCACCACTGATGCAGGAATTGCTCCAAATTCCAACACCCTGCCAAGGAATCCCCAGCCTTGAGCTGCCAGTACACTGGGACCTGGTTTGAGCAAACACCCACAGCCCAGGAACTCACAACCACTGCCTGGATAGCCTCATCCAGCTGTCACTGTCACCTCTGTGGGGAGACCTCAGGCAGACCAATCCCCACAACACCAGCCTAAGTGAAGAGGGTCTTGCCCAGTTCCAAACTCTAAACTAACTGGTGAACAGCCCAACACCCAGCACAAACAGCATCCGGCACATGCTTGAACAGAGGCAATTGCAGGTGAACAGATCAAATCAGAACAGCTGCATTATAGGTTTTTATTGCACACACCCTTCCCCTGCTGTGTCAACATTCCAGAATAGAGGGGAAAAAAGCACCATTTAGGGACCTTTCTTCTAATTAAGCAGGAGAGTTCTCAGTAACAATCTACTTATTCCTTTAAATGAGACTCTAGAACAAATGGACCTAAGAAACATTTACAGAACATTTTACACAAAAACGACTGAATATACATTTTTTTATCAACACATGGAACATTCTCCAAGATTGATCATATTTTAGACCTCAAAATGGTCTCAACAAATTTAAAAAGTAGAAATGATACCATGTATCTTCTCAGACCACAGTAGAAAAAACTGGAAATTAACTCCAAGAGAAACGCTCAATTCCACACAAAGTCATGGAAATCCAAAAGATTCCTCAAACTAAATGGCAAAGGGAACACAAACTATCAAAATCTATGGGATTCAGCAAAAGCAATGCTAAGTGGAAAATTCATAGCCTAGAATGCTTACATCAAAAAAACAGAAACATCACAAATCAACAATCTAATGATACATCTCAGGAAACTAGAAAAGGAAGAATAAAACAAGCTCAAAGCCAGCAGAAGAAAAGAAATAACTGAAGTCAGAGCAGAACTAAATGAAATGAAAAACACACAGACAAACAAAAAATAATAGAAATATTCAGTGAAACAAAAAGTTGATTCTTTGAAAAAATGAACAACATTGATAGACCTGTTACTAGATTAACCAAGAATAGAAGGACCCAAATAAGCTCAATCAGAAATGAAAAAGAAGATATTACAACTGACACCACAGAAATACAAAATATCATCTACAAAAACTGTGAAATACTATGAATACTATGAAAATCTTTATAAACTTGAAAACAGAGGAAATGGATAAATACCTGGAAACACATGCCCTGCCAAGATTCAATCAGGAAAAAAATAGAACACCCAAACAGACCAATAATGAGCAATGAAGTTGAAGCAGAAATAAAAATCGTCCAAAGGGGAAAAAAATAAAAGCATTGGACCAGATGGATTCACAAATGAATTTTACCAGACCTGCAAAGAAGAACTTATACCCATACTGCAGAAATTATTCCATAGCATCGAAAAAGAAGGAAAAACAAACACCACATGTACTCACTATTAAATTGGAACTAACCGATGAGCACACAGAGGGAAATAAAACTCAGTGGAAATCAAGCAGGGGGAACAGGGAGGAGGCGATGGATGAAAATCTACCTAACGGGTACAATGAACACTATTTGGATGATGAGCACACTTAGAACCCTGACTCAAGCATAACAAAATTGATACATGTAACCAAAAAAATATGTACCCCTGTAATATTTTGAATTAATAACAAAAAATTAATTATCAAAAATATATTTGAAATATACATACTTAATTGATTAATTCATAGGTCTATTAGTCATATCTTTATTCTATTGACAGTACTATAAATTTATAAATATGTATATATTCTCTCTGTTATTTAGACTGATGATTTTTCTTTGAATTTACTTAACATCTTTTTAAATGTTTCTACCAAAAGTAAAAGATTTAATTATACAATTTCCTTTATCTATCATTGTCTATGTTTTCATGTGGAAAAAAAATGGTGTAATTGATGTAAAAAAAATTGGCATGCTGTTTACTTTGGGATTTAAAAAATAAAACAGCTAAGTACCCTGAATCATTATGTTTAATCATAGACGAAGCAATTACTTCTCACCCCATGAGTAACAGTTTATACCAAAGAGCTACTATATTCCTCATACATGGAAGAAAAGTCACTATAGCTATCACAGAATTAAAACAAAACACATATTCTTGCCAATTCATTGCTAACTGATAATTCTAAAGTATTAGAAATGCTTAAAAGTCTTTTTTTAACAAGGGAAAGTTATTGAAAAATAATGAAGTTTTGACAAGATATATACAGAAGTAGTTTAATTTTTCTTAAAAATATCTTTGTGGAATCCTTAAGTTTTATTGTGGGAGATTAAATGGTTATGACCAACTAGTTTCAAAGCTAAGTTTTGTAGCACCGTGATCTCATATTCTCTTTCTGTAACCTGTGCCCCTGAGCCTGACTCTCCACTTTCAATTCAGAAAAAAAAAAAAATGAACCAAACTCTCCCTCAGTAGCCACATTAAATGGTTTATTATATTGACAATGGAACTGTGGAAGTAAATATTTTCTTATTTTTTTCATTCTTCGTAGTCAAGAGGAAGAAAGTCATAAGAATTTTTCCCCATTAATTTGCTGAGTAAAAAATAGGTAGATATTAACAATATACTGCCATGTACACATATAAAGTAGATTATAAAGCAGATAAAAATATATACATGTGTACATGTAACACGCATATGCCAGTTCAAACTTTTGTATTTAGTATTTTTTTCTTAATTATTTCAATATATCAGAACTAAAATAAAATAACAAGTCAAAGTTTTGGTTGAGCTCAGAGCTAGTAGTTTCCCTTAGTTTATTAGCAAATAACTACCCTCTAGTTCCCACTGTGAGTTATCAACATAAATGAAAAGAAGATTGATTTCAGCACCCCAATTCAAGAGGTGTATGTTTAATGTAAAAAGCAAATAATCTTACAATAATTGGTTAAAATGTTAATAGAAACGATACACAATGGTGTCCCGAATTAGTTATTTCTTTTTCAAAATAGGTAATAATGCTGATTCTATAATCTCAGTATTTACTCACCTGAAGAATGAGATATACCCCCAGGTTATCAACAAATGTAGTCAAACACAGAATTCATCTTGCTTTGCACAAAGCACAGTGATACTTGCTAAAATATTAAAAAAGAACACAGATTGTGAAACCTTAAGCTAAGCATCTGGCTGAGATTCTGACACATCTTCAGAATATTTTTCCTTAATTTACCTTAAATATAGTTTAGGATAAATATATTTTATGAATAAACATTATTTTCCTTATGGCCATTTAATTAGTAAAGATACTTAAATATTGATAGAAATATAATACACATAAGCTTCCCAGATGGTGGAATCATTTCAGAAATTCAAAGGCTCATACATAGTCTTTTATAAAATATTTGTTTTAAGCACATCTATTGTTGGAAAGACATTATTTAGTGCTTTACTTTTTAAATGCTCCACTATGTGCAAATTGAGGTTATAACCCTGAAGTGTTTTCTTGAAGAACGCTTAAACATTGTCACCATGAAATTAATTTCTTAGACTGAAAGGTAAAATATTTTGCAGTGAATGGAATCCATGAATTTATAGATTGCTTTCCTTAGGGTCAGACCTTCACTGAACAATTATACAATGTTTCTAATTTTTAGAACAATGATTGATATTAGATATCTTGGAGAAGGTTTTATTCAAGAATAAAAAGTAAAATAATTTATTCATATATAATGCTAAAATTATTATAAAGTTATTTTCTGAAACTGAATGAATTTCTTTAGAATGATAATTTTAAATATTTGGAAACCACTGGATTTTGATCTTCTTTCTCAGTATTCTTCTAAATGCTATTTTAAATCACTGTAACTGCTATATAAAACATACATAAACATTTGACCTATAATTCTCTAATTTTGTGTTATGTGAATATTTTCAAATATAGTATGATTAAGAATTTAAAAATTGTATGTTTTACATGCAAATAATAATCTCAAAACTATCTCAACAAATTAGATTTTTTGCAAATATATAGTATTTATACTGTGTTGATTCTTGTGAAATGATAATCTAATATTGCACAATTTCACAAAAGTTTCCCTTGATAAATTTATTGATCAACTATTACTATATTCATTGGTTCTTAGCACCTTTTTTTTTTTTGGAGACAAGAGTCTTGCTCTGTTGCTCTGGGTAGTGTGCAGTGGCATCATCATAGCTCACTGCAACCTCAAACTGCTGGGCTCAAGTGAGTCTCCTGCTTCAGCCTCCTGAGTAGCTGGGACTACAGGTGTGCACAACAATGCTCGCCTAATTTTTCTATTCTTAGTAGAAATGGGGTCTCCCTCTTTCTCAGGCTGGTCTTGAACTCCAGCCTGAGTTCAAGCAATCCTCCCACTGTGGCCTCCCAGAGTGCTAGGATTACAGGTGTGAGCCCCTGTGCCCAGCCTGTTAGCACATATTTTCCACATGTTAGCATCTCTGAAATAGATGTCATAACATATTAATAGTTCAATTAACAGTGTGCTTTTTCATTCTTTTTTCTTAGCAATGATGTACCCATCAGACATTCAATGAATTGTGTTGCCACTCAATGTAATATCAGTTGACAGTGTAACTGTGATAGATGTAATTTTTGTCTTTCAATAGAGCAAATATAGAAAATTTTAAAAGTTAATTATAATTATATGTTCATATTTAGAAAAGAAATGCAGACTGAAACTTCATCAAGTGTATTTAACTTCAAGATTAAATACCCACATTTATATTGAGTTCTTATAAAGTTATGAGATCATTAACATAAATAATATCAATTTGTTTCTAGTTGATATTTCATCAAGATACCTCTTATCGGGGTTTGGCTACCTGTATCATGAAAATTTAAAATCTTAATTTTTTTTTTGGTTGTACAAAACACCCAATTTGCAGTTAGAAGCCTTTAAATTTTAGAAGAGTTCTTTTAAGGGTAGATAAGTTCATTACATTTTGTTATTCTTGAAATCAATACTATAATCATTAATTCTAATTGACAAAGAGAAAATATAACTCTAAGAATTAGAATATAAAAGAATTTATCATCAATAAAATACTTTCTACAGAGTTTCAGTGACCACCTGCCAAATTTTCAATGAGAGAATGTTCTTACTAAGCACTGGGATGGACAGATCCAATCATGGTCCCCTTCAACTATGAGCCATTTTAAACCTCACCAGATTTTCCTTTCTATAATCTGTATCAAGTACATACAGACCTCCTAGAGCCAAGGTATGCAATCCGTGATGCCATGTGCCAATGTTTGTAGGTGCCAGTGGCCAACTAACCAATGCTTTTTGAGGTGATGGGTACCTACTTACTGAATACATTTTTATGTGAGGAAATAATCCATGTGACAACAAGCCCTCTTTTGTGATGGTTCATTTGATCGTGCTGTACTTACCTTGTCACTTTAAGGCCTTTTACCAATTATATATATGAAGAGGGTTTTGGCACTAGTATCATCATACGAGTCAATGGGACACTGTTAAAATATTATCTTTCTTGCCCTCATTCACAAGAGAAGGTACCTGTGGATTCTAAGGTCTAGCATGTGCAGCTTTGCATAGAATATAATGCAGAGTAAGTGCAATATTCTCATCTGTTTTAAGTAAAACAAAAGAATAATACCAGCAAACCGAGAAGATGAGTGACAAGGCAGGAGCAAGAAGAGAGAATTGGCAATAAAGAGCCCACAGTCAGAGAGTAGTTGAACACTGAAAAATGGAAAATAGATATCTATTGAAAATCGAAAAGCCTGTATTCTTGTTAATACATAAATGCTAATAATAATAAAATTACATAATCAGCAACTTCCCAGCAATACACCCATTTACACTCACCTGCACTGAGTTCTACTTTTGCTCCCTTATTTGGCAGAAAATAGAGACATGTAACTTAAATTTCTTTTTCTTTATTTTTTTTTTAATTTTCTTTTTTTTTTTAGACACTAAATCTGGCTTGTCCCCCAGGCTGGAGTGCAGTGGCTATTCACAGGGGTGATCACGGCCCACTGCGGCCTCTAATTGCTGGCTTCAGGCCATCCTCCTGCCTCAGCCTTCTGAGGAGCTGGGACTATACAGGCATGTGCTTCCACGGAGGCTAGCTTAAATTTCTATTGGTCGATCTTCTCTGGCTCAGGTCAAAATGATTCATTGATGGCACTCTTTCAAGTATTTTAATGAAAAATTTCCCTTAACTATAAGTTCTTAAATAACATACTCCAGTAACAATATTTAGTTTATAAAACTAATACTACCTGAAAACATATTTTTAAATGTTACTATCTGAGGTGGACGTTTTCTAAGAAATATAAAACAAAAAGTGTGTCATCAACTATTTGAGGTTTCAACCAGAAGTTTTTTTCTGAAAATCCTATAAGAATGTATTTCCTCCCATCTAAGTGGTGTCCAGATAAAAAGTTATGTCAACATCAATTATTGTATACTCATTCTATTTTGAATATATAATATAGAGATAGGATAAATGGAATGTATATTAAACATACAGACTAATTTCAAAGAACTGAGATCTATTTGGAAAAATTAAATGGGCACTTTAAATATTTTATGAGAAATAAAAATAGCATCACCTGTTATAAAAAGAATTAAAAAGCCGTTAAATATTAAGTGCAAGGTTATAGCCTTTAGCTATAAATCCATTAAGGCCCTATATGTCACCATTTACTCTCAAGGGATTTATTCCCTTAATGTGCTATAGTATAATTTCAATATGGTGAATTAATAAAAACCTTGTAAATAAATCTCTAAAATTTTTATCCAAATTAGGAGAAAATAAATTTTATAAATATTTGATCAAATATTAGGAGTAATACATCTGAATTCAATATTATTTTATTTCTTCATGAAAAGTCAATATCACTGACACTTAACCTAAGAAGAACATCTGCTTCGTTAAGTGACATAATGCCAATACACAGCTCCCTAAATCCAGAAATCTACATAAGAAAAAATTTAAATAATTCTTACCATACAATTTACAAGCAACTGCATGTAACATAACATGTTTCTTTTTCTTCAGCAACTACCATTTTCAGCACATTGGCTTACCAATGCACATGAAATATATACTATGTTTCAAGCATGGGGGAAGCACTACTTATTTATGAATAAAACCAAAATTGTAAAGTAATTTTATTAAATACTTATTTTTGAACAAGTTTCTTTAAAACATTTTCTGCTGAAATGACACAAATTTTAATTAATTCATCAAATATTTAATTAGCAAATACTACATACCAAATCTGGACTAAGTATTAGAGATGTAAATATGTTAACACAAAGTATAAATATATTATAAAACTAACTCTCTCCAGGGAGCAGTCTATTGGGAGAAATCATTGTATAGAGATGATTAGAAAAAATTAAAATTTCAAAACACTCAAAGAGTATATTGTTAGAACACCTGAAGTCAAGTCTTGTGAAATATATAAAGGAGTATTGTGTGAAAAAAAGCAGAATGATTGTTTTAGCAATCATGTCCTTGCAATTGTTAGGTGACAACTTGAATGTAATTAAGAGCGCCATTCACAGAGACATAGTGTGGTTAAAGCCTGTGCACTGTTGGGGGATAACTATTGATTCAAATTCTCTTGTAAATTAATTCTGCCCATGTTCTAAAATTTTCTCTAAAACATGATCCCTTCATTGTATTCACAGTGGATTATCAAGAAAAGTGATAACTTTGATAGATTGACTGACTAGTCAATCTATAGTTCGTTAATGACTTATTTTGTGCTGTGTTGCAAGATACTTTCCCAACAAGGACAATGGAAAGTTAAATATGAAGAAGGAGACCAATTGGAGTTTATTCTAGAGGGTCAACATAAAATTCGAAAGGAAAATGAGTAATTTTTGTTGTTGTATAGTCATGTGCCACATAATGATGTTTTGATCAACAAGAGACCACATATATTATGGTGGTCCCATAAGATTATAAACGTGTATTTTAACTGCACCTTTTCTAAATTTAGATATGTCCAGATACACAAACACTTACCATTTTGTTACAATTGCCTGTAGCATTCACTACAGTAACATGCTGTACGAGTTTGAAGCCTAGGAGCAATAGGCTGTATCATACAGCCTAGGAGTGTAGTAGGCTATACCATCTAGGTTTCAGTAAATACCTTCTATGCTGTTCACACAAGGATGAAATTGCTTGACAATGCATTTCTCAGAAAGTACCTCAGTCTTTAAGCCACACATGACTGTATTTTAATTGGGGATGGCGGTGGGGAGTGAAAATGCAAACAGAGTGCTTTGCAAAGATGAAGTTCCTTAACAGAAATTCATAAATTACTATTTTTCGAGTTTTGCCATTATAGTTTATTATAATTATTCTTAACATTATTATGTTTAATAGAGAAGCATATAATTAAAATAATAACTTACTCCATAGAATTGCTTGACATCATGAATAAGTTTCCACTTCGAATCTCCATAAGACTCAGTGTATCACAGTGCCTCTTTTTAGTATTAGATCTATTTTCTGACTATTTTTAATATTTAGAAGTTTAATCTTGTCAAAGAAACTATTATTTTTCATTTTCCAATATGTGTCAGTAAAATAAATGCCCCTCCCATTCCTTATTAATTGAACAACCAAAAATGTCTTATGAGCATAAGAAGTAACTTGATGGGAAAAAACTAACAATTAGATATGGTTATCGTAAGGATATGGAATATTGAAAAGATACACATAAATTGGTGGCAAGTGATATTTAGCTGAAATTACAGTATATGAATTTATTAATATAAAAGTTCAAGAAAACTTGTTTTTAATTTGTGACTGAGTCTGTGATGTTGCTCATTTAACAGTAACTTGTATATATATCTTCACAACCTCTAACAAGATTATAAATTTCATGAGAAGTAGGACCATGACTTGATCACCTTGCTGTGTTAATAAAATCCAAGATGAGGTCTTTTGCATAATGCTTTGATGATTTTTTTTCTACTTGTTGTTTAAATTTAAATCTTTGGAAAATTGAGTTGTTTTTAAAACCATGAAATCATTACTTATTTAGAGAATATAGAAAAAAAGTGAAATGTGATTTATTTTCATTCAGTGTATAAGAGAAAATTTTTCTAGACTTTTTAAATTAAACTATTGTATAAAGAACATTTTTCTCGGGCATTTATTATGTAAATAACATCAAGCCAAATAGTATGTCATATTATTTTCACATACGCTTACAAAAAGAGTACAATATCTCAGACACTACTCCAGGGATATATATTGCCCACTGGTTTGTCAATCTTCACTTAATAAAAATAAAGTTCATATTCGGGAGTTGAGGTGAGAGGATCACCCTGATTCCAGAACCTCAACACCAGCCTGAGCAATGTAGTGAGATCCCATATCTAAAGTAATAATAATAATGACAATGAAGTTCAGGCAATAGTGGGCATAGGCTCTACCTGCAGGTGCTACTGTATTGTGCTTTAATATTATTGGGAATATTTATACAATCTAGATTCATACTTTTAAAATGTGGTTTTCATGTTTAAATAACACCTTTAAGCTATAGTTTTTCTTTTTTCTTACTTTCTTTGTTATGTTTCCTCTCTTGAAAAAAAACCTGATACTCTAAACTGGTTTCATTGATTAGCTTGAGGAAAAATGAGTTTTCTGGTTTTAGGGCAAAACAGAAGACTCATTTGTTAAATTAGGCATTTGCCTAATGGATATAGGAGGATCAGCAAGATTAAGGTCATAGATCTTTTCTTGTTGTCAGATAATGTGTTAAATAAAATCAAAGGGATGATAAACAAGGGTAATTGTAGAGAAAAGCATTCCCTTAGGGTTCAATTCAGAAACCATCTTAAAATGTAAATTTTCAGGATGGACAGTCAAAAATCTTCTTTAAGGTAGTTGATAGGGGTAAGAAAGAGAATCATTTTCAAGGGAATGAAATCTTGTATGCATTAGTTTTAAGAAAATGATAAAAATTACTTTGTTAGAATTCTGATCTATGGATACATTTATCCATGTCTTGTGAAGTTATTTATGTGTGGCAAATGCCAGTATCTTTTATGACAAAGAAAGTAATCTCAGTCTTATTAGGTAAAATTAAAATGTCATATTAGAAAGTAGATATAAGCAAAATTCAGATCAACAGAACTTAATAAAATTTAGGAAAATAGAACAAAATTGCTGGAACTAGATAGAAAACAAATTTGAGGTATATGATCCTTAAAAACACATGGTATAAGCATAAAAAGAAAATCTTAAAAGGTTTGCTTATGTAAGAAACAGCAAGGGCAATGAAGAGTAAGAACAAATAACAATGAACAAATAATTTGTTGTTTTCTTTTAAAAAAACTGTGTTTGCTTTGATGATAGCACTAATCAGAACATACAATATAATTGAGGGAAAAAAAAACCTTTAAGAAAATCTAAGGTCAAAATGTAAAATTAAAATAATATACAATCAAAACAGACTAAGATTATAAAAGACAATAAATATCAGAATTTTTATGCCTACTCTTATACTCAAATATTGACATGATGAATGAATCTATTATTGAGAACAGAAAAATTACTTAATTTTATCATAGAAGGGAATTATATTAAGGTTGAATGAATACTGTATCAGGATTGAAAGATACACATCTGAGATTTGTCATATTTTTTTATGTGTGATTATAAAGCTGCAATTGAAGGCAAGCCTAAAAAAATAAATACTTAGAGTAGTTAATACAACTTTAAAAATTGATGATTGTGTCTAAAATTCAAGGTTAACATGCTATTTTTTTGCCTTTTGCTTTATTCGCCAGTGCTATATAACAGAGTAGTCGCCCCTCCTCCCATAGATATGGAAGCATAAAATTGAGAGTGGGGAATATGTAATAGAGCGAATGGCCCGAAAAAAAATGGCAAAGATGTTTCCTGTCTCTTTAAAATGTCCTCCACTCCTTTTTTGGGAACTAAACCTGTATCCCTGCCTCAGGTCAGTGGTTGGGAGGGGCAGGATGAGGTCTTTTGTTCTTTGTGCTATAGGAGGTGGCTCAGACTGGACCTGGCAGAGGGAGGTCCTGAGTGGAGGTCAGGGGATTGTCTTCAGGGAGATGGGATGATTAGAATCATCAACTGTAGTTGGACAGCGATTGCCTGATGCTGAGAACCCACCCTTTAAAACCTCTGCATTTCTGCTTATTAGGAGGATGATGGCATTTCAGACAGGAGTCTCCATCTTCCTCCTTTGCTGGCAAAGTAATAAACTTCTCTTTCCTTCTCAAACCAATTCTTCTCATTCTTCCGACATAAAATTGAGGACAAGTTTTGAGCTTTTGGTAACAGTTATATAGTTGCTTTCTCTCCACATCATATTTCATTTATCCTTCTGCAAAATGACATAAATAATTTAATTGTAGTCCTTTATATCAACAAAGCAAAAGAAAAATCTATGTTGAATAATACACTTGATAATTAGCGTGGTTTTAATGAAGTTTAATATTATTACTGTTATTGTTGCTATAGGATTAATCAATTCATTAGTACAACCTTGCCACCAGAATGAGAAAGCCATGCCATTTAAATCTCAAAAAGTAAAAAGAAAGAGATATCAAGAATTTTTAAGGTCTTGCCAGATGTGAATTCCTGTGAAAAAATAGACAGGCACAGAACCTCAGAGTAAGATTTTTAGGAAACTCAGAAAGAAAATTTAAAGCTGAGTTATACCATGGTTTATATCAGGTTGTAGAGGTGGCTTTTAATTAACTTATTCACTTAGCAACTACAATGTTCGAGGCTATAAACAAGGGATATAATTTGTACTCAGTCATCAATATTTGTAATTCTTAATATGTAGCATACTTTGAACTCAATCTATAATCAAGTTACTCAATTTATGAGAAAAAGCATTGGAATAAATATTTTATAAGACTGATAAGTAGTTTGAAAGATTAATTTATAACAATTTAAAAAAAAAATAATGTGCTAACCCTTCTCCCCATTTTTATTCAGAAATATCTGTTTTAAGAAGTCTGAAATTTAATTTGTTTCACTTAGTTGGACAAGTACTGAATATCTACTATAAGACAAGCATGTGTGGGGTATATAAATATGACATGAGTCATGAAAATGTAAAACAGAGAAGTAAGAGTAATTTAGTACTGAGGACTTAGTAATCACTTATCCAGCAAATAATATTTTGAATAGCAGCTTGAATAGAGTTTAGTTTAACAGACGTAGAAAGGATACAGTCTTAGAAACCACCCTTTCTATCATTCACGAGGTGGTAGTCACCAAATATTTAAGAAGAGTTCATAGAAGAAAAAGCAAAGCCTCTCTACAGTGATCTTATATATTCTTAACTATTAAGCAAAGAATTTTTTACAGTTGTTAAAAAACAAATGTATAAATTGTAAGTCCCATATTCACTTACGGGACCTCCTCTTTCTTTTTTTTATATTTTTTTAAAAATTTAGAATTGAATTCTCTTTAATCTTATTGTAAGATTTTAGAATGCCTCGTAACAACTCAACTTTAAAGTAAATTATTTTATTGATAAAATGCAAAAATATATACAATTTTACATTTTTTGACCATTTTTATTTTCATAGCTAAATCCTAAGGACAACAAGCTGCTAATTTTTCTGCAGAGACACATTCCTTTATCATTTATGTAGCTTTTAATAAAAGCTGACTGTTTTAAATGCACCTCTTGTCCATATTTGGAATACATAATTCTATGCCAAAATAATAAAATATTTTATACAATACAATTGATATTTTAAATTCAAGTTTAAGTGAATTTAAAAGATTAAATTAAATATCTGGGTGTTTGTGAATAATATTTTCTTCATAATATTTTATAAAAACATATTAAGATATATGTAAATGTATTTGCTGCATATCATCTGCCCTAGATTTTATAATGGTGTTAAAAGTATTCATTATTTAAATATAAAATGTTGTTTAATTTGGAAGTTATTTGCTATATAGTATATTTTATATTTAACGTTTTATAAGTCATAGAATGGAGTAGGTAAAAAACATGAGGAGAAAAACACTTTTGTATGTTTTTCCCAAATTACCATTATAGCTTTATTTTTTTCACTAATCTACCTTTTAAAATTAAATTTGAATGGCCTTGAGTACTTGAAGGTCTTTAGCAATCTCAATTCTTCATGACAATCCAAGATCAATTTTATCTTGTATTGATCATCAGATAATCTTGGCCTTGATGGCACTTTAGCCTTCAGCGAAGTTTACTCAACCATTTTTATAAATATTTTTAAATACACAAAATGCATATATTCTGGACCTTGATATGAGAAGTTGACATTTTTCTTTACTATTCTCACTTTCTTAAAAACCCAATATCATTGCATTGTTTTTATATAAAAATATATTTTTGTTCACATTCTATGAGAAGTTGTTTTCCTTACACGGTTGAATTAAACTATCAAACTAATCCAGAGTTTTAGACATCTTTAGTACATTAATAGAGATTACATCAGAAATCCCACTTTCTTGTAAATTTCCATCATAACTTCAATAAGAGGCTTCAAAATTACAATCAACTATCATCTAATCTAAATTAGAGGTGCTTTCTCTCCTAGACCTATCAACTGATTTCTTATCTATTTATTTTTTCTGTCAGCTAAACTGATCTTACATTCTCAAAGTGTTGCATTATAAACATAAAAGAGGCTAACTAGTAATAATTTCCAAACATGTTAAAAAGACAAGAATGTCAAGAAATTTGTATAGATCCAGTTTTCTAAATAATGAACAAGTAAAATAAATGATTTGAGAATCTGTCATTTCTGTTATAACTTACTTCTCAATTAGTAAATGTTGGTTTCTGTTAATTTTTATTCATCATGAAGTACATAAAAAAACTCTATCTTTTTGATGGTTTCAGGATATCATGGGGAGTTAATTTCTTAAAGTTAATTTTAAAAAATAGGGAGAGGGGAGTGGCTTGAAATTTAATCATCATTGAATATAGAGGATTTTTTATCTGTTGTGCTAATATGTATTTTTTATTAATACACTCAACAGCATTAATGGTCTAATTTAGAAACACAATTTCAAAGTTTCTTTTTCTGAAAAGTTTAAAAACCACAACTTGTAAATGGCACATCTGTAATTCTAGCAAATGTGTGTCTGATTTAAAATACATTAAATCATAAATCATGTTATTCCACTATGGCATACTGCCTTTGGAAACAAATTTTCCATTTGAGAAATAGTAGGTGACAAATTTGGATTGTCATTGTCTTCCTGCTATAGGTAAGTTGACATAGAAGGTTCAAGTTAGCTCAGCAGAGGAATAGGCTGATACTGGCCACCAGGCTCCAGAGCTTCCTCTTTACTAACAAAGCACTTCATAGCTAGGAGCTTCAATAATGACATGATCACCTAGATATTTCTGTCCCCTGACCTTAGAAATATGTAGAACATCATTGGGGAGAAGGTCTTTCTCTATCAATTATTAGCCACGGAGTACAGAGAGCATTTGTGCCTAGCCTAAACTGTGGAATAATGAGAGTTGAAATGTGATGTGTCTCTACTTCTTCGGTGCTTGTAAGTTTTTCTCCAATAAAATTCTCTGCATCATGTAGTACTAGAGGTGTATGTTTTTGACTCATGTGAATATTGAAAGCTTCAGCATATAATTTCAACATGTCTCAAATATAATGTATGTTAACTTTCAATAGGAGTATAAAAGCTATGAGAGTAGATTTGCTTATATAGATATCACACTAATAATTCATTTTTTCATTTACTTTTCACATTTTATGAGGTGCTTCCTATGGTAATATAAAGGTAAAATGCATCATCTCTAGCTTCACAAGTTTTACAGCCTAGAAAACATACAGATATGCACAAGTATAATAAAATAAGTTAATAACCATAATGGAGATTTAAAAAATGCAAAAGGCATTGTAGAAGGTTCAACTAAGCAGGCCTGTTCTCTCAGAAGTGGCTACCTTTAAGCTGAGATGTGAAGGATGTAGAGCAGTTTCCAGACAGATAAAAAGGTAGGTATAATCTAGGAAGGTGCAAGACAATAAATATAAGCATAAAAGAATAAGAAACATTGTAGAGCAAATAATGGTTCCACAAAGATGTCTATGCCCTAATCCCTGGAACCCCTAAATATGTTATGCTACAGAGCAAAAGGGACTTTGAAGAGGTAATTAAGTTTAAGGACCTTAAGGGAGGGAGATTACCCTCTATTATCTAGCTTGGTCCAGCTTAAAGCAGGCAACTTTTTCCAGTTAGACTCAGAAGAGAGCTGTAGCAGAAGAGGTCAGAGAAATGCGGCAGGAAGGGAAGTCAAAGAAATTCGAAGTGTGAGCAGGATTTGAAGCAACATTGCAGGTGCTGACATAAGCAGTGAGAGATCATATCAGTGAAAGGTGGTCCAGGAGCTAAGGGCAGACCTTGAATGCCAGCAAGGAAATGGGAACTTCAATAGAGCGACCACGAGGAACTAGATTCCACCAACAACTTGAACAATTTTGAAAGCTAATTCTTTCCAGTCTTTCCATAAAAACTAATCTGGCTGACACCTTGATTTCAGCCTGTAAATCCTAGAGCAAAGGAAGCATCCAGGTCAACTCATACTTCTGACCTGTAAGAACTATGAGATAATTAATATATATTGTTTTAAGAATCCAAGTTTTTGGTGATCTCTTAGAAAACTAATCTATATCATAAATTGCATCACTTGTGTATAAAGACCAAGGAAAGACATGAAAAACTTGACTGTGAGATAAGAAATTTAAATGATATCTTATAACTTCTTTTTTTTTCTTTTTTTTTGGAGATAGAGTCTCACTCTGTTGCCTGGGCTAGAGTGCCATGGCGTCAACCTAGCTCACAGCAACCTCAAACTCCTGGGCTCAAGCCATCCTCCGGCCTCAGCCTCTCAGAGTGCCAGGGTTACAGGCGTGAGCCACCTCGCCCAGCTATCTTATAACTTCTTGAATTGAGATTTATCTTGAGTTTAAATGTTATCCTGTAGCTA
>CAUYSK010035930.1:0-27971 GCA_963575035.1 Avahi laniger
ATACTCCTGGATAGAGCTGGAACGCATTCTACTAAGTGAGGTATCCCAAGAATGAAAAGACAAGCACCACATGTACTCACCATCAAATTGGTATTAACTGATCAACACATAAGTGCACATATAAGAATAACATCTATTGGACGTTGGGCGGGGGGGGAGGGAGAGAGGGGAGGGGGAAGGGGAGAGGAGGGGACAGGTATATGCATACACAAAGAGTGCAATGCGCACCACCTGAAGGATGGACATATTTGAATCTCGGACTTGGGGGGGGAGCAAGGGCAACATACGTAAGCTAAACATCTGTACCCCCATAATATGCTGAAATAAAAAAAAAAAGAATTGGCCATTTGATAAACAAAAATGTCAGTTCTTAGGGCCCAAGTTTTTTTTTTTTTTAAATATTCCAATATAATCAATAAAACCACTCTACCGTTTAAAATTTACTTTTCAATATTTGGTTCATTCCCAGGTGGATTACTGCAGTAGTCAAAGGAGTAAACCTTCCTATTACTGCTCTAGGTTAAAATGCTGTTGTCTCACACCAATATGTCAATGTGGTAACTTCCTGTAAGTTGAAGAATTTATGTATTTTGAATACAAATCCCTACTAATTCCTTCTTCCATTAGCAAGAAGTCACATTCATTAACCTCTTCTGTGCAGAAGAAGCAAATAAAAAGCATAAATACTTACCATTGAGCTTAACTCTTCCAATATTTTAGGTTTAACAATTTTTATTCAATACTTTTTCTACCTGGAGTTTTTATATCGGTCGCAATAATTAGACCTATTTTTAAAATTGGGAAAAAAGACAATTCAAAGAAATACAGAGTGTTAACCAGAGAACGTAACTCATTGTTCTGCCTGAATCAAAGAATGCCATAACACATTCTGCTCCAGGAAGTGGCACCTTTCATTTTTTTCAAGCGTGTCACTAAAAACCATATTGTTTTGAAACCTAGAAGCATAATTTACATCAGTTTCAGTTTCCTTCATGATTCTGCTCAGAGTGAGTAATTAGTCTTGTGAGTGAGTAATGAACGACCTTATTAACCTGGAGATGACTCCGTCACTGTCTAGGTAGGTATACAGCATGAAGGTTCCACAATG
This sequence comes from Avahi laniger, assembly GCA_963575035.1. Lineage (NCBI taxonomy): Eukaryota > Metazoa > Chordata > Mammalia > Primates > Indriidae > Avahi > Avahi laniger. Next base: position 1,109 of record CAUYSK010035930.1, read on the forward strand.
CAGTGCGAAGTCCTCATGATCAAGGTATTTATTAAAACATCCTCTTTGTGATACTGTTTTAAATAAAGAGTAAATTATAGTTATTGACACACAGACATTACTTCATGAGTGGTTAAAACATCTTGTGAATTTATTATAAAGGGAAGGACAATTGACAAATTAGCCAAGCTGAAACCCAGTTATAAATGAAATAAAATAGTTATGTCAAGTGTGAGTACAAGGCAAAGTGGAATAATGAAGAGGTAGCAATGGATAGCTTAGCAAGAATGTGTGTCAAAGAAGTTTAATCTTTCTTTCTTCAAATGTTGGAACAAGTGGCTAGACTGTGTTAACCAAACTCCCTCTTCCTTGAAATATGAATTTTATTTTAAGAAACAAATGGAACAAATTCCCCCCCCCCCCCAGTGTCGTGGGAGAGCTTTGCACAGCTCTGTATTTTCTTGCACCTCTCTTAAGGGTAGACACAGGAATGTGGTTAGTTTCTCCCTTAGAACCATCTGTTTTGGCCACCTTCTTCACTCCAGCCCCCGGTACCCCAGCCGTCATGGGTATTGTGCTTGCAACTTCTCCGAGGGCCCCTGTCCTGGACGGACAGTGTCCCCTGAAATCCAATGCCTCCTTTGTTCCACTCTGCTGCCTTCTTTGGAGTTGGTCGTTCTCAGATAACCTATTCTTTTGTGAGGCTCTTCTCTGGTCTGGAATAGTATATATCACCAATTTTTAAAGCATCCATTCGAAAACTCCACCTCTCATGGTGGCCAACTGTCCTTCCACCGCACAGACCAATTCTGGTCTCTCGTGGGTGGCGGCTTCTCACTGTTCGTTATGGTAGCACGAGCAGAAACAAAGACTCTGCCCATTTACCTTAATAAAGCATGGACTCCAAGCAGGAGCAGAGCTTGGGAGCTATTACAGGAACACGTAATTATAAGGCGGACTTGGCTCTGGTTTTGAATCAGCCTGAAATTGTAGGCAAGTCCCTTGACCCCCACCCTAGATGTAAAGCCACAGACCAAGGGAGGACATCATCTCCTGATGCCAGCTCATCAGATTGAAAGGAAAATGAGTTCCATGTGTTTTGAAAGGTTTTCTGACTTTGTAGCATTAGATCGCAAAACTCAAACTCTGCAATCCACCATCCCATAATCGTAATTACCATTTTCCTTATGCTATGGAAAACTGAATCTGGCCTGTTTGGGCTATTAAACTTAATTTGATGTTTCTGTGCAGGAATGACTATTTCTAGGTTTTTTAGATATTTCTATCTAAAAATGAAACATACATTTTTTAAAAATAGAGATTATTCTTCCAAAAGGGAGACTTTGCCAGGTGTCAGGTGAAAATGGGCATTTCAACACTTTTTTGTGGTGATGGTGATGACAGTGAAAAAAGTTTATGTTTTTTAGATTGGTTACATTTCTTGCTTAATCTGATTTATTTTATTTCTTATCATGGCCAATCATCTAACTCATCATCCCTTTATTCCATCTGATTTTATTATAAATTGTTTAAATTTTTTTAATTTTAAAAATTAAAGAGAGACACGTCATCTCATTCTTTGCCTGGAAACATAGCTGTTCCTGCAGAATACAAAGGTATAGATAACCATCTTAACTTCAAAAATTCCTCTAAGAAATACATTATTTAGGTATTTAAAATTTTGAATCTAAATAACTGATATTTTAACCATCAGGATGATGGGTAGGGATTAGGAAGAGTACAGAAATCAGTCATTCGGTCACCAAATATTTAATAAGTTATTTTTAGGGATTAGGAAGAAGGCAGAAATCAGTCATTCAGTCACCAAATATTTAATAAGTTATTTTTACATGTGCAGTACTTGACAGCAATACTGAGAGTTATTTGGGAATAGAGAAAAGCAATGAAGTAACTAGAAAAAGGACAAAGGAAAAAAACCCTAAAGCTATAAATTTTTAAGAACAGAGAATCTATATGAAAGCTCAGGTAGGGAAAAAACTCAGCTGCATGGAAATGAAACATAACATATAGTGATGATTTGTCCACGAGGCAGAAACTTGCTTGGAATGCACTAGGCCAGAGGTATCCCTGAGAACTCACATCAGACACATTCGAGCAGAGAACACCAATGTAATTCCCAATAAATGTCCACTATGTGACCAGCTGGCCCCAGCAATCCACGGAGTGCTGTAAACTTTATGGTTTGGGCAACAGAATGAGCCGTATCACACAAAATGACAACAAGACCACAACTAAAGCGTGGCAGTGATTTGTTTTCTGTGGAATCACAAACTGTTATTATTGTGGATCACTGCAGAAGGTCCGAGGCGGTGGAAAATCTAAGGAACACCAAAAATATAACCCAGCTAGTAATTAAAAGACTATATTTGTCAGTTGTGGAATCTCTGAAACGATGATTTCTGAGAACCGATTTCTCAGTTCTTCACCAAAGAATGTGCTGATCTGATAAAAAACATTAGGCATTTTAACAACATAAAATGAAACATCCATGAAGCATTCGTGTTATTCAAAAAGCAAATAATCAAAGAAGAGCATGAAACCTCTCTAGTAAATAAAAATTTGTTTCTGGCTGAAAATACAGGGACATCAAAGAAAATTATTATATAAAGAGCAAGACCAAAATTATTCCTGAGTCTGTCCTTATGTAGAAAAAGGTTTTTGTTTGCTTTTTCCCTACCTGTGGCTGGTATAGAAGGGAAAGTAATCCACAGCATTTTCTGGAAGGCTGGCATGTCTAAGAATGCCATTCAATTCCTCATTTGTCACTTGTCCTAGTCCCTCAATAAATGACAATGTCCATTTTCTCAGTAAAAACATTGCCCCAAAAGTTTCTTGGCCAAGTCAAGTCTAGAAATTTTCAAAAATATATAGTTTTAAAATTTTTGTTCAGTACTTAGGATTAATCATGTTTATTAATAATCTAAAATATTCCGCTTTCTCTATTCCAATTATTCCCTATCATGAGGGAAGGGATTCAAACTGAGTTTAAGAAATTATGCGTGAATTTATCAAAATTTAGTTCCAATCAAAGGCTAATGTGGATGATTTTGAACACTTTCCTACATCATTTGATTAAACTTTTTCTTAATTTTTTACTTATTACTCATACCATGTATTAATGTTTGCTTATTTATTGTCTTTAAAATCTATTTCCCTCCTAAAATGTACAGAGGGGCTTTCTACCACTATTAGATTCCTGCGGCCTAAAACAAAGCATTTCATGACACACAGCAGACAATAAATATGTACTGAACAAATAAATGAATGAGAATTAAGTCTCGAAAGCATCTAACTCTGAAGCACTACTTCTTTATCTTAATAGTTTGTGAAGGAGTTTGATTAAAATATTAAAAACTTTGAGAACGCTCACTCTCTAATTATTATTACAAAAGGCTTCTAAGAAAATGCAAATGCCACACTTATTAATATCATTGGTGAAATCATAGACATATTTGACTAACCTTTGGTCTTGGGAATTTTGGGTACACAAACATATCTTTAATTAAATCATTTACTACAGAGTGTGAAAAACAAAAGATATTACCTCTTAAGTCTGTACCGTGGTTGCAAGAGTTATAGTAATGGGTAAAGAATTTAGAGGTTTGGCTTAAACTATCTAATTGTTCAATATAAAAAAAGTCAACAAGTGTCCCATAATATGTGAGAGAATTTTCAAGGCAAATCCTTCTTCCCTAAAGGATAATTTCAGGAAGAAACTTCATAGTACGTTTGGATGTATATTGCATATTATTAAAATGACATTTCTCTTTTCGGTTGACTCAGAGTCATTTATCCTAATATTTTGTTAATAGGCTCAATTTGAACCAAATGAGAGTAAACTCCTTGCTATGCACTTAATGTTGGTTCCCCCAAAATTCAAATGTTGAGAACTTAATCCCCAATATGATGGTATTTGGAGGCAGAGTCCTTGAGAGGTAATTAGCATTAGATTAGGTCAAGAGGTGAGGCCCTCATGATGGGATCAATGTTCTTACAAAAATAGGAAGGGACACAAGATCTCACCGTCTCACCATGTGAGGATACAGTAAGAATTCAGACATCTGCAAGCCAGGAAGAGCACCCTCACTAGACATCAGATCTTCAGGCACCTTAAGCCTAGGTGTCCCAGTCTCCAGAACTGTGAGAAATACATGTTTGTTGTTTAAGCTACCCTGTCTATGATATTCTGTTATAGCAGCCCGAATTGACTAAGACATCCCTGGAGATAAATTCGGTGGGAAAGAGAGGTATACAAAATTTAAAAAATATTTTAAAATAAGTCTTCAGTTTCATTGGCCACAAATTTTTTCAGAAAACACATTCTCTAAAGGCAAACAATATTGTACATATCCTAAGGAAATTCAGAGGATCTTAAGATATCAGACTCACTATAACTTTCTTATTTTACAAATAACAGATGAACTATAACCTTCTTATTCAATGTTTTGGAGAAAAAAGCAATACTGATAGACCATGCATTCTCAAAGAGAACATTATTGCCCCATTGGACAAAAAGATAAATAAATATATCAGTTCTTAGGGGTAGAAAAATATCTTAGATATAATTATGGTTTGTGGCCCTCCAAAACTTAACCCCATCCAACAAAATCTTTTGTTTTTTGAAGAGATAAACCAATTTGATTGTTTATCATTATGTTATACGAAAATCTAGAAATAGTAGATTGGTCAATACAGAAGAAATAAATAGTAAATGAGAGCACAACAGAAATGATTTTCTATTTTCCCCATGACATTAAAATGATAATCATTTCAAAGCATATGTGTCTGGCTTCAGAGCAAGTTTTATTCACTGGCCAAAGTCTGCCATAAAATTAAGGCTTTCAGTGTCTCCGTCTGCTCTACTGGCTCTTGACAAAACAAGGTCTTTAGGACAAGCAATGTATTCCCGGTGCCCTAGAAGTTGTCCACTCCTTGGTATTTGATTTCTTTCCTTGGGAAGACTTTAAATATAATTCAATTTTATTCCTTAGTAGGATGATAATGGGGGGAAAAGGTTAAGAAACACTGTAATATACGGTCTTTTATTCATTCATTGTTAGGCATTATTTCAAGAATATTTATTGCATACATGACCTGTGTCAGGCACTGTGCTGAGTGCCTAGAGATATAATGATAAATAAGTCCTTGTCTCGACCCTCAACAACTCGTACCCTATCTAGGGGGTGTAAGAGATAAAATAACCAGCCACGGTAGAGAAGGACTGGTATTGTCACAGGGGTGCTATGGAAATGCATGGAAGAAGTACTCAACCCAGCCACAGTTGGGATGGAAATCAAGGCAGGCTCCCTGCAGGACGTGACTTCAGAAGCGAGTCCTGAATGACAGGTCAGAGTCAGACAGACAAAGGTAGCATGTGCAAAGGCCCCTGAGAAACAGACATGAGGTGCAGGGAAGGAAATGAAATATTTTAGCATGGCCAAGCTGAGTGTGAGGGAGAAAGTGAAAGGGGCGGAGCTGGAGCATGCACAAGAGCCAGATCGTGAAGGCTTTCTGGGCAACTCTGAGAAGTTTGCATAGTATCTTGAGGGTATTGGAGTCATGGAAGACTTTAAGCAGACATTTAAAACATGTTAGTGGTGTTTGAGAAAGTTTGCTTTGGTCACAGTATGAAAAATGATTGGCGGGAGAACAAAAAAGAGGCTCTTGCATTAACCCAAGTGAGGCCACAGTGGCCTCGAGTAAGATAAGGGTGACAGTGGGGGTGGACGGAAGTAAGACTCAAGGGGTGTAGAGTTGATGGGAATAGACAGGCCCACACTGGGGCGAGGGTAAGGGACATGCAGGCCATTAGGGTGACATCCAGACTTCCAGCTTGAGCAACTGGGCAAAGAGCACGGGAGGAAAGGCAGTTGGGAATTTTAGATAATTTTGAAACTTCCAAGTGGAGATTTCCTTAAGTTTGATATATGACCCCGAAGTGAAGGAGGACGATCCGTATCAACGTCACACACGTTGTCACTGGATTCCTGGGAATGAAGGGATCATGCAGACACCGCAGAATGAGAAGAGGAGACGGATGAGGACAGAACCCCGAGAACATAAACATCTAAAGGACGGGAGAGAAAGAGCTGCACAAAACAGCAGGCAGGGAGGGAAGAGGAAAGGCAGAGAGGACAGTGCCTTGGTGTGCAGAAGGGGAGAACCTTTGAAAGAGGAGGAAGTCAGAGGTGTCAACTGCTATAGGAACCATGTCAGAGACTGACCAAAACGTGTTCATTCTGGATTACCGGCAAGAACTCCTTGATTAACAAGAAAGAAGTCATCGCTGGTAAACTGTTTCCACAGCTGTGGAGGCAATGGCCATATTGAAGTAGGTCGAGAAGTCAATCGATGGTGAAGAAGTTGAGATGGTGAAGATGTTGGCAACTTTCGAGAAATGTAGCTGTGGAGAGGAAGAGAGAGAGATCAGAGAAGCGAGGTGGGAATATGGACGGGTGAGAGAGGGTTTTGTTTCTTTGTTTTAGGGAAGAGACTTGGAAATTAAATACCACTAAAAGAGAGCCAATAGAGAGAAATCAATGAGACAGGAGGGAGAAAAAGGTACCTGGAAAGGCCGCAGATAGATCCAACACGATTTAACCTTCATTCACTCATCCCTAATCCTGAATAAAGAAGATCTGGAAGATGAAAAAGATTTAAGAGCTTTTCCTTGGAGACAGGAACCACTTCCCAAAGAATAGTCTACAAGTATTCCGCCCTCATTTCTACCATCTGCAAACAGCATTGTGTGTTAACCTCTGACTGCTCTTTCGGAAAGGAAAAGGAATTAATTGATACATGTCGCTGATGTTTAGCTGATGTCAAATTCTATGAGAACTTCCAGTCTTATGTAAATAACCATAGATGTGGTCTCTCTGACTCCACATAAAGCAACTTAAATAGATGCAGCCCTTGCCCTCCAGAAGATCCAATAAAAAACAGATGACATATGGACACACACATCCACCACCGCTACCGCACAAGGGCACGATATTATAGTAAGAGAACATCATGGTCTCCAATAAGCATTTATATTACGTACAAGTTTGGTATTTGTTATTTCTGGCTTATGGGATACATGAAAGTTTTGCTGGGAAATCGGGTGGGGTTGGGGAAAGCGGTACTTGACCTTCATGTAAACAGGGAAGGCCTGGGAAGACGGCGGGTAGGTAGAGCTTTGACTATTATAAATTCTGAGGATAAAACCCGTGTCTTGTATCCCCTGCCACTGAGGCTTACAAGAGTTCAACAAGCAACAGCAATTGACTGATTATATAAAGTTCCAGATCTAGAGATTTATTGGTGGGAAAACTGGGCAAAGGTTGAGTAGATAAGCCTAGATGGAAGGTAGGGTGCCTGCTGGAAATGGGAAGGGTTAATAGGGTATGAAAACTTTTTAGACTGCCTAGGAAAGGGTTGAATGATGGACGGTGATAAAGAAATTCTGCACAGGTGGGGTTGGTGTCCAAACTTGATACTACCTTTTGGTTTCAGAAAGAGCAAGAAAGATGCAGAGAATATGAGAGAAATAACAGAGGGTTTAGAAATGAATACAAGATTTTAACATTTTTTTCTGGTGGAGGGAGGAAATTTTTGTCATTTATTCCAGAAAATTCTCACTTATTAAGCTTTCAGATAAAAGCTGCAAAGAGACTTTACATAAAAATATGTTTTAAAAGTATTTATCTACTTTTTTAGCCTCGGCTATTCATATGTCTTACATAAAACATCTTGAAATATATCCTAGCAGACAGGATAGAATAAATGAGAGAAAGGGAGGAAGGGGCTAGAACTTTTTAGGTTGAGAGAGTTTAGCCCAAAGTCGAAAGCTAACAAGAAGGCAACAAATGGAACGGGAGAAAATATTTGCAAACCATGTATCTGATAGTAGGTTAATTTCCAAAATATACAAGAAGCTCCTACAAATCAATAACCAAAAAAAAAAAAAACTAATAATCTAATTTTAAAATGGCTTAAAGACTTGAATAGACGTTTCTCCAAAGAAGGCATACATATGGCCAACAGGTATATAAAAAGATACTCAGTGTCACACTAAGCATCAGGAAAATGCAAATCAGTATCACGATGAGATAGCACCTCACGCCTGTTAGGATGGCTGTTATAAAAACAAAAAATACAAGTGTTGGCGAGGATACGGAGAAAGTGGAATCCTTGTACATTGTTGGGACTGCAAAAATGTTGCGCCTGCTATCGAAAATAGTAGAAGTTTCCTCAAAAAATTGAAAATAGAACTACAGATGCACCTCAACTTATGATGGGATAACATCTTGATAAACCCATTATGAGTTGAAAAATCAGAAGTCAAAAATACATTTAATACACCTAACCTACTGAACACCATAGCTTGGCCTAGTCTACCTTAAATGTACTCAGAATGCTTACATCAACCTAAAGTTGGGCAAAATCATCTAATATAAAGCCTATTTTATGATAAAGTGTTGAATATCTCATGTAATTTATTGAGTATGAACTGAAAGTGAAACACGGAATGGTTGTGTGGATACAACCATATATGAGAGATATTTGTATATATATCTCATAACATCTCTTATATCTCTCATTAAGAAATATATATTTCTTTATCCATTCATTCTATTGTGTCTATACATACACAATAGAATAGTATTCAGCCTTAAAAAGGAAGGAAATTCTGCAATAGGAGCCAATGTGGATGAACTCTGACGACATTATCTGAGTGAAATCAGTCACAGAAGAACAAATCTGGCATAATTCCACTTACATGAGATATTTAAAATAGTCAAACTCATAGAACCATAGAGTGCAATAGTGGTTTTCAGGAGCTGGGAGGAGAGGAAAATAGGAAGTTGCTAACCAATAGGCATGAAGTTTCAGTTATGCAAAATGAATACGTTCTAGAGATCTGTTGCATACCACTGTGCCTATTACATAAAATTACCGTATTTGTACACTTAACAATTTAAGAGGGTAGATCTCATGTTAAGCATTTCACAACAAATAAAATTTGAAAAAATTTGAAAATTAAAAAAAAACAAAAGCCAGCTAAAAACAATACCAAGTCTTCACCCCAATGCGTGGTTCCAAATCTTGTGCTCATAGCATCGATTAGAAGGGGAAGGAAGCAAAGTGGCTAGGATTAGAATATTACTACTGTAGCCCAGCAAGTAGTAATGAGAACTTGAACAAGGACAGAAGTGACAAGAAAGAACGGAGAAGGCTGGATTCCAAAGGAAACAGGGAAGTGGTGTTAATAGGATTTGACAACTAAGTATACCTGGCAGGTAAGAAAGAGGGAACATCACAAAGAGTGTGGAGTTTTCCCAGAAATGACTCATCTCACAGGACAGCTGGCCAGGGCAGGCCAACGAGATGAATGTACGGTCATACGCCACCTAAGAGAATCCATTTAGAACAACCTGTTTAATTGAAGAAGAGTGTTATGATAATGAGAATTGCAGTAAAAAGTGTTGTCAGGACAGTCTTGACTACAGAAAAAGCAAAGTTAGTAATGATCTGTGATTTTTTTTTTTCTCTAGCACTATTCCTTAGAAAGGATGCTTCAATGAGCATACATGAATAAATCTAACAAATTTAGTAGCTAGAGGACTGTCGGAAGGGTACATTAGGGTTAATGACATATTGAAAATGAGGAATCACAGTACATTAGACGTTGAAAAAGTCTTAGAGATTACCTAGCTCTATCATTTTACTTTTTTTAAAAAACTATTTGTAGACCATTTCAAACATATACAAAAGTGGAGAAAAATATGAATCCCCATTAAACTGTCACCAGTTTGACAATTATCAATTTTATGGCCAACCTTGTCTCGTCATTATCCCCATCCTCAGATAACTATTTCATCTCTAAAGGACAAGAATTCTTTCTAAAAGCAAACCACAACAATAATAATAATGATATCATCACAACTAAAAAATTAACAATAATTCCTAATGCCATAAAATACTTGATCGGCATTCAACACTTCTCCAATTGTTTCAGAATTTCTTCGGTTACGTCTCTAAAGCCTTTTATAATTTATAATTTCCCCTTTCTTCTTTATTTTTCCTGCTATTTTATGGAAAAAATGAGGTCATGTGTCTAATAAAGTTTCCCATACTCTGGTGTCATTTTACATGGTTGTCTATCCCTGTATTTCCTCTAACCTGTAGATATACAGGCTTGATCAGATTCAAGTTTAATTATTTGGCAAGAATGCTCCACGGGTAATGGAGGCACACACAGTGGCTGGTCCTTTCGTGTGTGTGTGTGTGTGTGTGTGTGTGCGCGCGTGAGAAAACCCCCTTATTTTTTTAAAGATAGGCTAATTGAAGTCTGAGAATGGTTAAGTGATAGAGTCAAGTTGGTGGAAGAATCAAGGAGAAAACCCCAGTCTTTTGATTCTCCATCTCTACCTCTTTCATTGTATCATCTTACTGTCAACAAATGCTTGCTGAGTGGCTACAGCATATTGGCACTCCATCAGGCACTGCACAAGATACGGTCCCACCACTCACAAAATCATCCAAGCCAGAAATCCAGAAGTCACCCTAGGCTTCTCCACCTCTCTTACTTCTACTGAGTCCTGCCGATTTTATCGATTTCACATCTCTCTCATTCGTTCCCTCCTCTTCATCCCCACTGCCCCTGCTTTAGTTCAGACATTTATCGTTGCTTTCCTGGACCACTACAATAGTCTCTGTAAGTTCCCCTCCTCCACAGCAGTCTTGCCTTCCTCAGCCACCACTGCCTGTCAACGAAAGATCTTTCCAAGCTGCAAACCTGAATGTGTTATTTTTCTGCTTTAATCCCTTGGTATTCTCAATTTCCATTACACAGTCCGTACTCTCCAGGGTGATCTACAGGTTTCTCCATCAGCTGGCTTTGCCTACCTGACTGACCTCACCTATTACTACTTCTACTCACTATATTCCAGGCTGTGGAATTACTGAAGTTTTCTGAATGTTCCAGAAAGAATATGCAGTGATTAAACGTGTGAGCCAATTACACAGACTGGACTTTGATCCCCAGACTCCCCCATTTCCTAGCTATGCAATCCAAGGCATACTTACCATCACTGTGCCTCACTTATCTCGCCTGTACAATGGGAATAATCTCAGAGAACCATTTTCTGTGTGTGTGAGAAATGAGTGAAATAGTGCAGGGGAAGAGCCAGCATGTGAGCACTCAGTATTGTTACGTGGTTTCACACATTTTCGTATTCTTTGAACCCGTTCCCAAGAATGCTTCCCTCTTCCCTTTTGATAACCTAGAAAATTCCTACTCTTATGTAAGTCCCCAGTTCTACCGATCTTTTGCCAGTTAGAATTAAATCTCTCTAATCCATAGCACTTCTGAACCTTATAGATATTTTGGTTCTTGTACTCTATGGCTATATGCCTGTCTCTCTACACAACTGAAATTTTTAAAGACAAGGACTAGATTTTTCTTGTTTGGCTCCTACAGCCTATAACATAATCTGGCCCAGTGACATGCTCAATAATTCATTTGGTAAGTTGAACTAAATTTATGGGATTGCATGGAATTAAAAGAGCCTCTCCAACTTCCTTTTTTATGAGTCTACATTTTTCAAGCAACTTTTCTGAAATAAAAGATAACTTAGGCCAAAGAATCCAATGGGATGATTGGAACACAATGTAAAAATGGTGTCGATTAATTTTTGGTTTCTCGAGTAGACTTTGCAACTAGAGGAAGAATAAAATGACTGAGCAAAGAGAATATGCAAGCTATGAAGCTAGATTTCCCTTTGCAAATTAAAAAATTAGTGTTTTAATTTGTCATTCCATTCCTTCTGGGTTTAGTTTTCATGAATCATTTCAATAACAACCGATCACTCCTGCCAGCTCTAGTCATTTCTTCTCTACTCATAGGAAGAAAATTAAATATGTAAATGAATAGAAAAGAGGTATACAAAAGCCCAAGAAAAAAAAATAAGCTGACCTCATAGGCATGACAGGAAGGGACCACATAAATGGATAGTCTAAAAAAATTTATTTTCCAAAACAAAAGATGAAATCTGACTCTCAATAGCATGATTCTTAAAAGTTCTAACTTTTATACTCAGCATCATGTTTTAGCAAATATGTCTTTTAAAGTCTCACAGATTTAATCTTCTCAATGTCAATCGATGAGTCACTAAAGCACATCTCAGGAAGAAATATAAAATAATTGATATTAAAATATTAATTTTTCATCAGCTCCTTTCTCTGATTTAGTTTCTTTCTCTTTTTAACTAAACTAATGTAGAATTGTATTTGACAACAGTGAGTTTTCCTTTCTTTCAACATAGTGAAAACTTGTATAATTATGAAATTTTTAAATGGTTAAATCTTTTGCTATTTATTTTAATTCCAATCCAGTGTATTATTATATATATTCGGAACTCAAACTATTCATCTTCATCTAAACCTTCAATTAAATTCCACAATGCAAACCTCTTGGCACCAAAACCACGTTTCATGTTTATTCAACTGAGCCTGCGTCCTGCAGAAGTGTTGAAGTTGAGGGGTTTTCTGGTAAGAATCCACGTTCTGACATCACCTGGGCCATGGCAGGGATTGGCTGCTGGAAGGCAAAGAAGAGTTTATAGCCAGCAGGGGCAGGCAAATGAGTGAGTGAGAGCAGAGGAAACACTCAATCTGTGCCACTCACTGCGTGAGCCTCCCTCCTCCCTCCCGGACCGCCAAAGGGTAAGGTTTAATATGACAACTTCATTATCTTAAAATCAAGACACTCCACCGTTCACAGCTCTGGACTTGTCTTTGAATTTTTCATTTAAATATTGATGTTATTGCATTGTGTAGAATGGCTATAGAATGATTTAATACTTGTTTATCATTAAACCAGCACCACACGTTCTAGATTCTCTCCAAAAGACACGTAAATCAGTTCTTAATGTCATGCACATGAACTAGAAGATGATGCTTCTTACTTTCTATCTTTGCACGTCATAGATAACTTTGTTGTCTCATTCTGATGCATTCAAGATAATCTGAATGAAATGTTATTTTGCAATTGCAATTCTGCCTAGATGTATGCAGATTTCTCCATAAATTATACCTAGTCTATGCTCCACTTATATATGTTACCTTTTCAATATGTTATACATTTGGTTTCAAAGTGTTAATATCTGCAGCTCTAAAATCAGTACAGAAATATATATATATATATAGAACTAGAGAAATAAATAATTTTGTTAGTTTATCATACTCTTCCCAATAAAAACTTGTAATTAAATTCTCAAAACTATCTTTTAAGAATGTCTGAATTGTCGTCTGGGTTAGTCGTGGTCACTATAGAGGTCTTTGCTTTTTGGTGAATCACAAAGTAAATAAAATAAGATTTATGTAGGCTGCCAGTTTCTCCCTACATGAAACACTTGGTTCTTTTTTTTTTTTTTTTTAATTCCTGCCTTGTTTTTTCATCTGGTTATTTTTATGGTTTGTTGTGAGAAATTTATGTAATCAAAATTCTTTCTACAGTTCTATTTATTCAGTTTTTAGCTCTTTAAAATATTGTAAGTATTCCAACCTTTTTCATAAAGCTGCAAAACAAACCACCTTCCTGTTTGCTGATGGGCTCGGTGTCACGGGTGGCAAGGTTCAAAGCATTATCAGAGCACCCCAATAGCAATGAAAGCTGCTTAAACAGATGGGCCCCCTTCAGGAGCAAAGCATCCTTATTCCCATGTGGCCATTAAGAACTTTTTCTAAGATAGAGAGGACCGTGAGGAAGTGTGTAGGCACCAAAATCGAATGATCCACTCTGCTACACAAAGAGCGTGACTTAGGATCCAATGCAGCTTCTCCAGGTCTCAAGCCTTACTCTGTGTAATGTTTATTTTAGTGTCAGACACTCAATAAAGATGCAATAAATCTTGGACAATAATGACAGAATACAAAATTTACCTGCGGGGTACAACATATGACATGAATCTTATCCATTTTAATTATTACTTTTCAAAATGTGTTTATGGGGAAATTGCCAACACCATTGCATATTGCTTCCAAAATGTTGCCAAGAAAGTGCCAACAGTTAAACATGCATGCCAATGCAAGTGGGTGAGTGTTAGTAGGCTTTCGGCTGTTTGTTCAACCTCTATTATGATAGAATTTTTAAATAGAATTTTATTAAACAGAGCAAAATAAAAACACAATAGGATTTCACTATCTCTCTTTATTTATGAGGAATCTATGCGGAATTGAGGATCTCTGCATGGCTGTAAACCCCAAGACTGTTCAGGAACTAGTCCCACTTTGAGAGTCGCATCCTCGGGGTTCTATAGAACTGAAGTCTCCATCTGCGTCTCTCACCCTGACCCTGGAGAGCCCCTTCTCTGTTCCACCACAGTCTCGCACCCCAGCAGATGGAAAGCTTACGTGGACCTGGAGAACAACTGAATTTGAGCAAATTTGCCCCTTCGCATCCCAACGTGCAACTCTGAAAAACTCTTCTCGTGAAATCACCCTTAGGGGCGTGGCTGTTGGATGCTACAGGCTATAAGAATAGTATTTCATATGTTACGGATCCTTTCTCCCCACCACCGGAAAATGCCAATTACTCCAAGATATTCACAGGAAAATGGCTCCTACTTTCCATTTTAGTCCAATGGAATTAGTTCATGAATTTTTAGTTTAAAACCTATGCAGAAGCTGTAAATTACCTGCAGAATCATTAGCATAAAAGCGATCGTTTAAATGATTTGATTTCTGCTTAGTTTTTAATTATAAAAAAAACAGGGCAAATACCCACACCAACAATTCAATTCACTTAGTGGACTCTCCTAGGTCAAGGATATGTAGAGACGCCCCTCATTCCAATGTGAAGTGCTCTAAGTATTCAAAGTCTCTTGCAGTGATGGAAATGGTCTTCCAATGACAAATCCCAGAATATAGGTTAAAACCAAATATGGAACTCGAGATTATTCAAACATATGATAAAGTCAGTCTATACTACTCAAATGGAAGGAATAATTTGAAAACAAAATGAGAAATTTGGTTTTAAGCAGTCAAAATGATAATTAGACAGAAATGAAAACAAATTAAATACTTTGAGTATGTACAAAAGAGCTATGCTCTTAGTTTTGATATTTATTGACCTTACCACTTCATTAATTCCAGAAGCAATCACCAAAATGAAGACTGCTTTAATTTTGCTCAGCATTTTGGGAATGTCCTGTGCTTTCTCAGTAAGTTCTTTATTTAAAATCTACAGTTATTTCCACTTTTGTCTTTTTATGTAAAAGAAAGGATATATCATAATTAAATGTTCTTTTAAACAGATGAAAAATTTGCATCGAAGAGTCAAACTAGAGGATTCTGAAGAAAATGGGGTAATTAATTTTTGCATACTTCCTTGGCCTGATCCTACTTACTTTAGATTTACTGTACATCAAAAATGAATATATCATTGTTTTGTTTATGCAGGTCTTTAAGTACAGGCCACGATATTATCTCTACAAGCATGCCTACTTTTATCCTGCTCTGAAACGATTTCCAGTTCAGGTAAGTATAAAAATTAACTTTCCTTCAGTTTAATGTCCATTTTAATTTAAAGGGGATCGAATTTAACTACAAAACAACTAAATACAACTTTTACTGACATTCAGCCAGGAAGATGGCTTACTACAAAAAAGTTTGTTTTTCATATAATAAAATAAGGTTCATTTCTAAGTTCTCTTTTAAAGCAGAAATCTACATAGAGTAAAATCATTTGGGTCGAGTCTAGCATGATCTAATAAAAACAAACACCTTGGCACATTGAGTTCAAGGGTTTTAGCTAACTTACTGACAAAAAGAGGGCAGTTTTATCAGCTGTTGACAATTAAGTCAGTGACAAGGGCACTACTTGTCATATTACAGTTGATTCAATACTATCATACAGCTGTTTTACATTCAACACTTCAGAGTCTTCTAATTAGTAGGAGAAAAAATTGACTTCATAAACATCAGAGACCATTAAAAAAAACATTGATAATCGATGGTAATTGCTGAAGGTTTTCTAATCCTTTGACCTGTGCGGGTCACTAGAGCAATATGTCATACCTTAGACCGTAATTATAATGGAAGCGTGGCCAAAGAACTACAAAGGAAAGAGAAAAATCCACAAAGCATACTAACAAGCTTGTGAGAAAAACAAACCACCCCTAAAATTTGTAAACAAAAAAGAAAAATAACTAACACTAAAAATAAGCGTTTCCATTTTGACTGAGTTACCTGTGAAGAGCCCTTTGAGAACCGGAGGGCGTGGTGTTGATTTTAAATACACGGCAGACCAGAATGGCACTGTTTTTAGTACTGTACAGTTTGGGTTCGGGACGCCAATTATGCACGCTTTGACCCAGGACTCCTGGGACACCAAAAGCCATCGGGATGCTGAAAACGATGCCTCAGCACAGTGGCTTTGGCATCGCATCTCACCATATGCTGGGCTAACCCCGCTCCAACTCATACAATGGTAGGAAACGATCATCTCAAAGTATTTCTAGCACCGTCGTAATTATGGGGAATTTGTGTGACCACAGAAATATGAGCATGAATGATACAAGAATTGTGGGTTTTCAGAATCGTCTTTCATTCTCTGGTTCACCTCAGCCCATAAATAAACAGTGCTCATTTGAAAGTTCGTTCTGCTCTCTTTTTTATACGAAATGGAAATGATTATAAATTCAAGTTTCTGACTAGCTCCTCAGCTTTTCTGAAATATCAGATATTTAGAGATATTCATTCCCACCTAGATATTTTTACAGAGGTAGATGCATAGCCCAATTAAAATGTTCATATTGACACAATATTAGAAATCACATTTTTCAATATTGATAGACCTAAAGTTCATAGATCAAGTTGATCTTTAATATACAAATTTTTCACAGATTACACACAGATAGGCCCATCTCAAGAACTAATGTAGAATTTATAAGAAAGGATAGTTGGTTTTTGTTTTGTTTTGTTTTATTGAGACAGGGTCTCACTCTGTTGCCCCAGCCAGAGAACAGTGGTGTCATCCTAGCTCACAGCAACCTCAAACTCCTGGCCTCAAGCAATCCTCCTGCCTCAGCCTCCCAAAGTGCTAAGATTTCAGGAGTGAGCCACCGTGCCTGGCTTAAGATAGTTGTTTTAAAATAAAATTCAGAAAAATGTATCTCCCAATCAAACTATCTGACCTAGTATTTATGATGTATTCTCCTACTTTACAAAGTTTGATTTTTCTTAAGTATATTAAGTAAGGTATTTAGTGGCCAAATTGTTAACCACAAATGCGTTAAGCTGTATTGGCTTTGAAAGTCATGTTTTATTCAAACAAATCTGTGTCTGTATACAATCACTTTTTTTATTATTATTTCAGGGTATTATGAGGGTACAAACATTTTGGTTACATTTTATGTCTTTGCCTCACCCAAACAAGGGTTAGAGGCATGCCCTTCCCCTGTACAATACCACCTTGTAGGAAATATTTTATATGGATTTCAGAGCTTTTAGCAGTCTACTATAGCTTATCTATCCGCTAGGCTTAGAAACAAAAATATAAATAAGCTCAACATCCTAAGCTTCTTTAATTGAGAAAATTATTTTTTTATGATTCGAATGATATTTGATTAGTGTACGAACTCTTAGGGAGCAAGAACTTCATCTTATATTTCTTTTATCGGATTCATCTCAGCTATAATACAAGAGTTTTGAGTTTTCAGAATTGTCTTCCATTTCAGAAATCTTTCATGTATCTATATATATGACAAATTGGTACTAAGTTGTATATGAAAAAAAGGGGAAAAAAAGGAAATGCCATGGCTTCGAGGCATTTCGTACAGCTTTTAAATTGTTCTCACTGCAGACACTAATTGAAGACCACCGTGGCTGAGTTAGGGTAAAAAAGCAGGTAAAATGACTAGAATGCCTCCCTGAGAAAAACAGCTCTGACTGCATAAATATGCTGTCCTCTATATTTAATTTAACTACGAATAGAAAGAGTTCGAATATAATATCCTGCTTTATTCACCCTCTCGGAGAGGGAACGCACAGCCATTAAGGTCATGGCAATGGAAGAACAGGTCTAATTGTTCTCTTTTCCACCCAAAGTTATTCTTGGCTCAAGGGGACAAGCATTCCCTTTCCCTGGGTGAATGACGTGGTCATCTGCAAAATCAGGCCAGCAGGGACAGCTCTGAATGGAACTGGGACACATCCCATTTGTAACCCAGAGGTTAATGGCCCTTCGGCAGCTGTATTTTCTAAATGCAAGCTACTTAACTGTGTCATCAGAATCGGAGCTAAAATTTGAAATTTGCAGAGAAGAATATGGCAGAATCTTAAGTTAAGTATCCATTTGGACACCTGGTGTCATTAGGGGTGATTGCAGAAAAGGAAGGAAAATTCAATTGAAGTTATCCCTGGGAGAGAGAGGAACAATCCCCCCTCCCACCATTAAGGCTCTGACAAACAGATGTTTAGATTTACAGTTCCTTTCAAAAAATAGCAAAGCTCATTAACTTATAATTGTATTTTTATAGACAGAATGTTGGGATTAATTCGTTCAATACTGTGCTCTTTAGAGAGAGATGGAACTCTATAAAAATCTCCTAAATGAAAAAATTTTTCTCATATATAACCTTTGTCTCACATATTTAAATTAATCTCGTTTTGGGATTAACTTTAATCGGATTGAAAGATACTAAAAATTATATGCAAACTTAATTTCTTTAAATTCAATTTTAATTTAAATTCACCAGGAGAGTTCATCAGTTCAGAAAATCATCCAGTAACAACTTATATTTTATAGTAAGCTGAATCTCATTTCACTTGTCTTTTTTTTTTTTTTTTAATTTCAGCATATTACGGGGGTACAGATGTTTAGGTTACGTATGTTGCCACTTAAGTCTTAAAAAGAAAAGAAAAGAATGTGATCGGTCTTAGCCCAAGATCTGCCTTGAACTGGCTGGAAAAGTTACAGCTTTTGGGGGCTTCTGATTCATTCTCCATAAAATTAAAAGGTTGGATCAGATAATTGCCTTGTTCTTTCAGAGTTAAACAAGTCTGTGATTCGTTGGTCTAGTTTTTACATACAAAACATTTCAACATACTATCAATGCTTTGGGAGTTGACAATGAGGTATCCCAATTTATATCTCGATCCTTGTAAAATGCTACTTCTTCTCTAACTTCGTTTCATGTATGACCTCTCTCCTTCTGTCTTTCTCAGAGCAGTATGAGACCTGTTCTAAGTAAATAAGATTATGATCAAGTTGGTGATACTAACACTAATACTTACACCTGTTCTAAGTAAACCAATCAATCAAGTTGGAAAGTATTTGTGTGTATTTTATCTTATTTCAACCAGCAGGAAATTTCAATTGCTGTTGCATATATATGTATACATATTTATTATTTTTAGGGCAGTAGTGACTCATCTGAAGAAAATGAAGACGGTGATAGTTCAGAAGAGGAGGAGGAAGAAGAGGTAAGGAATTCTGCAGTCTTTTCATAACAAACCAGACAGCACAAAAAACAACTAGGAAACTAGTCTACTGCAGTCTGAACTCAGCAAATAGCCATTGCCATCTTACCAGCTGCCCACAGTCTTCTATTTTGGATAAGTAGAATGTTATTTAAATTAGGACGAATTAAAATTACCTGTTTAAAATACTATTGCAGTTTGGGGTTAAAGTTACCTATAAACGGTGCCCCAAACCAAAAATGTCTCCGTTTTAAGTGAAAGTAGTATAAAATCTGATAAAAAGCAACAGAGAGTATTATTTATATTTAGGCAGATAGAACATGATGCTAGAAGACAAGTAAATAATTCTAAACTCAGTGCAATATTTGTTTTAAGGACTAAACTTTAAAAAAATTCAATTTACTAAGAGGTTAATATGTAAAAGCTGATTTATATTCCCTATAGTATTATTGAGATTTACCTGTCTTTTATAATCTACAGAGTAGAGTTGTTCTTTTTAATAGAAATTTCATATGTCTTTTTGTATAGTAACAAAAATCATGTTTTTATAGAACTGAAAATACTCAAGATGTACAAATATCTTTCTGTAGAATTCTACAAATTAGTGTAATTCCTGGCTAAGATTCATCTACATATCTTGGGAATTGTGCTAACATGTTTGTAGCTGACACTGTTGCCTAAGGAAACATACCAATTATGATGCATTTTCCTGGATAGTCAATTATAGCTATCCACTGGTTGGGAACCTTCTAAATTCAGGTATTCTTAGAAGCTATTTATGAATGAACAACGACAGTCAAAAATGGATCATGTATAAACATCAGCTATACTGAAAAGAAAATGGTGTGGCCACTTAAAAGCTGACAAATCATTGGTTTGGGTTTTTTTTTTAACCGTAAAACTAACATTTCCCATATCACAATTTATTCTAATAGCTTGAAGGAAGGCCTTACAAGAATGTCAAGCCAGTACAAAAAAAAAAAAAAATGCCACCTACTAAATCCCATGAAATTTTGTCTGGAGTTCCACATAGCAATCTTACACAAGAACTAAACTAGAGTTATCCATTTAACTATAGCTATTTGCTGTACAGTGATTGTAAAGTTGCCTTGCCAAATAGATCTCCCAATTAGATTGCACATAGCGGTTCTTCATTTGTTGTGGCGGTGGTGTGTGGTTGAGGATAGAGGAAGATTATGACTCCTTTGGGGCTCTGAAGAAATCACACAAACCCAAAATTTTGCCAACACTCTGTGCACATTTATGGTCCTCCTAGAACTTATCTGCAAACACCTCATGACCCAAGGCACCATAGGTTAAAATCCCTGCTTTGGGGGAAGAGCAGTGCTGTACCCCTTGTTGTATCTCCTCATGCTGCCTAGCATAATTTTTCACACATATATGGTGTCCAGTGGATATTTCGTTGGTTTGGTTTTGAAACATCAGAGGAATAAAAAATACTCCAAAGATCATTCATTAAAAGTGATAATGGAAAAGTGGATGAATAAAACTGGGAGTCTTCCATCCTGAAGACATTCTGAAACTTCCTTTTTCCCCATTTCTTCTCCAAAATTTTGTTAGCCATTCAGGTTAAACACACAGTTCCCAGGAATTGTATTCATATAGGGAAGGTATCTAGGTGTATTTTCTCCTTGGTGATCGTACGTTTTTTTTTTTCCACTTCTAAACTATTTAGCCTCACTTTAAAAAAAAATTTTTTTTATTGAAATATACGTAATAAAATTATAAGTATGCAGCTCATTGAAATTTCAGAAATTGAACACACAAGTGAAACTAGCACTCATATCAAAAAGCAGCATGTGCCTTGTGTTTCATTCCATTCATTAACCATCCCCCACCAATGGTAACTGCTGTGTTGACTCCTAATAGATTTCTTTGGTCTGTTTTTATATATTATAAATGTGGGCTCATACAGCACGGACTCTTTTGCGTGTGGCTTCTTTGCTCTCAACTTTTGAGATTCATCCACATTGTTCTGTAGTGGCAGATCGTTCATTCTCGTTGTGGGTATTTCACTACGTGAATGTACCACAATGTATTATGCTTCTTTTGATGGGCATTTGAGTAGTTTCCAAGTTTGAACTACTACAAAATGTTGCTATGAACATTCTAGAACTTCTTCTGGTGAATATACGCATTTATTTCTGGAGGCCATTTTACCTAAAAAGGAAATTTCTAAGTCAAAATATGCTAAGGTTTATATATATTCAACCTTAGTAGATGCAATCAACTTTCCAAAGCAGATGTACTAATGTGAATCCCACTGTCAGTAATGAGGGTTCCAGTTGCTCTATATTCTCACCAACGCTTGTTTCTTTCAGTTGTTTTAGCCATTCCAGTGAATTAATCGTATCTTTTTAAGCATAAATTAGTGCTATTTCTTTCTATCCAATAATATATTTGAAGCCTAATGCCCATCCACAAATTGACTTATTTTCCTTTTAAATTCATGTGCAGCAGAACATTCTTAAATAAAGTATCTGGGACAAGAAAGGATATTGAAAGAGAAAATGTAGAAATTGAGATACTGGGCCTTTAGCTGTGACCCTGCCACCAATGAGCTGCTATCTTCTTACCTCATATGTGTCATTTATCTCATTAGACCTCAGATTTTTCACCTGTGAAATGAAGGTACAGGATCCAATTAGTACATTTTCCTTCTCTAAGGCTTTTCCCAAGGATGCCAAAATTAATTTCTTCTTCTACCCCTGAAAGGTTGAATCTGTTGGAATAAACGTGAAAAAATAAACAGTATGGGGTTGTGTGAGATATTTGACACAATTAGCTTGGAGACTGTTTATGGATGTACTTTGGTAGTACCAAGGCCCTTCAATGAAACAGCAGAATTTTCAATTTTGATGAAACAAATTCTGCTTTAGTCACTTTGTTTTAAGAACAAGGCAGGCTAAGTCTAGGTTTTCTTTTTTTGTTTATTTTGAAGTCTTAAAGTTATCCTAATATCACAGTCTCTTTAAAGAATATATATACTGAAATGAATTCAATTTTTCAGTACTTGTTTAAAGTAAATACCATCCTATATGTATGAAATCCTGACATTTATTATTAGCTATGAATTACATTAAGAGTTTAGCTCAATTAACAAACAATCTCCCAACAACGTGGAATAAAGGTAAAAGAATGAAGTGTTCAAGATTATAATAAGCAATCATTCGAAGAGCATTAATTGTTTTAGACATCTTCGTGCAATAACATAATATATCACTAAAAATTTCTTGCAACGTTTAGCTTCGTTTTGGTACAGAAAAACTGATGGTGTGTCAAATGCCTGAAACAAAAATTTTTTGAGCTGCTAAAATAGAAAGCAGAGATATCTAACACACACTATGGTGTGGTGAGTAGCATTAAATAACTTTGAGTTGAGTTCTTAGAAGTGAGAAGCGCAAATGTCATCAGGGGAGGCAGAATTGTCAACTGTGGGTTATGAGCTGGCTGAGAAATACAAAGTTTTTCCAAATAACAGACTCCCAACAAATGGTTCCCAACTCCAACAACTCTTGAGCTGCCTTCCAGCTAAACTGATTTTTCTTGCTGTGGACATTGTCACCAGGAGGCTTCAAATGAAGAAGGAAACAACGAAAATTCTGATGAAAATGAAGATGAAGACTCTGAGGCTGACAACACCACGCTTTCCACTGCCACACCTGACTACGGAGAGGTCACACCTGGAACATGGTTAGCTGCGATCCAGCTGCCCAAGAAGGTAATGATGGAATTATTCCTCCAGAATGGAACTATTACCATGCACACCATGGTATGTTAAATTTGTTTTCCCTTCTTTACCGAAGTCTAAGGTCATCCCAACACTATACACATAATATTTTATAATGTCTTCGTTAACTCATCGAAAAAGCAAGAGTAAATACAATTTCACTCTTTACAAATGTGGAAAGATCTTCTCCCAGGCTCTTTCCATGTTATTATACTGACTTTTTACATTATAACAGAAGTCTAAGACCATATTGGAGTAGACAAAAGGTCCTAAGGGAGACCACTGCATTCCAGGGAGGAGCAGGAGAGAGAAAGTGAGTAGCAAAGGTCTGGGAAGAATCTCCCCCGGAGAAGGCTTAGCGAGCACATTTTCCCCATCACAACCCATGAGGAAGGTGAAGGTTCGAAGCCCTCACCGATCCTTCTGGGAGTTAAATTGACTCCAGTTCAAAACGCCACCTGGAACCAGGCTGTGTTGGATGCAGTGATGACTTTTAAGTTTTACATTTTTTCATACCTAGATTTGTGTTCTTTCAAACTTTTCCGTGCAGGCTGGGGATATGCGAAGCAAAGCTACAAAAAAGAAGGAAAGTGATGAAGAAGAAGAGGAGGAGGAGGAGGAGGAGGAGGAAGAAAACGAAGAAAACGAAGCCGAGGTGGATGCAAACGAGCAAGGCATTAACGGCACCAGCTCCAACAGCACAGAGACCGAAAACGGCAACGGCAGCAGCGGCGGCGACGACGGAGAAGAAAGTGTCACTGGGACCAGCCAGGAAGGAGGCACCACGTCCCCAAACGGCGGGTTCTGGCCCACAGCGCCGCCACCGGAGGTCTATGGGACCAGCTCCCCACCGTCTGGGGAAAGCACCACGGTTGCATACGACGGGGAGTACGAGCAAACGGGCACCAGCGAGTACGACAACGGATACGAAGTCTACGACAGCGAGAACGGGGGACCTCGCGGGGACACGTACCGAGCCTACGAGGGGGAGAACGGCTACTACAAAGGGCAAGGCTACGACGGCTACTACGACGGCCAGGATTACTACTACCGCCACTGAGGCCCTCCTGGCATGATCGCAGCCTCTCTGGCGCTGCATCCGGCTACCGTTTTCAAAGTTGAACTCAGGAAGGTGCAATAAGACAAATGTGCATGTCACAACGTGGCATGGTGCAATCGCTTCTGCAAGTCACGGGCTTCTCGCTGCTTCTCTCTGGCAGGTTACGGAAAGGTCCTTGTGAGTCAGGGCCATGGATCAAGCGGTACACCCATCCGTGAGACCGGATTCTGTGGACTGTTTGCAGGCTGAGCTCTATAAATAGTATTTTTAACGTTTGCACTATTGCTAACTGCAAAAACATATACTCTCTGTGCAAGAACTGCTTCTAAGAAGAAATGCATTGGCATGAACGACACTGTATACAATAAATGTGCAGTTTCTTAATCGCACTACCTACTCAACACTGTATGTTAGATTTAATGATCATCCCCATGTACTTTTATGTGAGCCGTATGTATATTCTATCTATGAGTTTGATCAGAAATAAAAATGCAATCCTTCAAACATGTTATAATGAAGGAGAAAAGTGAGAGGTTGAGAATGGAAAAAGAGGAAACAAATGTGAGACAATTCAGCTGAAAGAGAAGAGCTTATTTCCCCTACAGTTAAAAACTCGAAGGAACCGTGACATTTTCCCATGGATGAATCAATACAACCGTGCTCGAGGCAGAGTTGGCCATACAGGGGAATGAATGGCTTTTATTAGAGTTGCCAGATGTAACCAATATAAATAGAGAATGCCTGTTAAATTTGAATTTCAGATAAACAATGAATAATTTCTAGTACGAGTATGGCCCCATGCAGTATTTGGCCTCTGTGAAATATTTGGGACATGTTTACACTAAATAAGTGATTCACTATTTATCTGATATTCAACTTTTACTGGGGGTCCTGTGTTTTATCTGGAAACCCCACTCCTACTTGATTTGGTTTCAGGTGGGACAGGAGGCAGAATAAGGTAGAAAAACTATTCTACACGCAAATATACACACATACAAAATTGAGGGTTGATACACAAAGTCTTTTTTTTTTTTGCCCCTTTTATTTTGATTTATTTATTTATATTTTTTTAACTTCAGAATATTACGGGGGTACAAATGTTTAGGTTACATATATTGTGTTTGCCCCGCCCGAGTCAGAGCTACAAGCAGACACACAAAATCTTAACAGCGATTTGCACCTTTAATGTAAAAACGTGAAAACAATTTCAAATAGGAATAGTGAAGGAAAGTAGATAGTGGGAAGGACAAGAAGAGTAAAAATCCATTCACGTTTTTGTTTATTCATTGACAAGATGCACTGAGCATCCGCTACAGAGTGGGACCATGTTTAGACACTGAGCCTATGAAAATGAAGCCCCCTGCCCTCCGCGTGCGTTTAGTCTGATAGCTACCAGGTGTAAGGCGTTACACGCATCATGACACTCACTGTCCCCAACTTTTCATTTTGAAAAATATCAAGGCTGCAGAAAAGTTGGAAGATTAGTACATGAGCACCGTAATCGTTCCTTTCACCCAGATTCACCCAGTGGTTATCGGTTTGCCATTTTTAGGTTATCTTCTATTTCTGTGTCCCTCTCCTCATAAATACTAACATATCCTCCTTCGCCAAAGGAATGAAGAGGAGGTTGCAGCATCATGTCATCATGATTGTCACCACTTAGATGCGTCACCATTTAGTACAAGAACAAAAAATTCTTCTACGTAGCCATGATACTGTTACCATTCTCAAAAAATTTAAATAGATACAATAATATTTTCAAATACACGATCCCATTTTAAAAAAATAAATAAATAAATAAAAAGAAAACAAATATACAGTCCATGTTCAAATTTTCCCAATTATCCCAATAATGTACTTTATTATTAACTCATTTAATCCTTGCAAGACTCTATCAGGTAGGTATGATTAACACCCTCAACTTTACTGATGGAGGGATTGGGGTGCACAGATATCGAAGCACTAGGGCTGGGGTTGGAGCAAAGGCAGACTGGCTTTAGGACCTGGGATCTTTACCATTATGCAACATTCATTTGTGTAGATTCATCAGGAATGGATGGGCAGGAAATAGCTAATGATGGGAACGTTGCTGAAAAAAACGAGCTTTGTCCTATATCACAATTGCCTTAGAACGAGCCATGTTTTATGACTTGAACCCTAAAGAATATTTTCAAATCCAGGATCTTCCCTTTTTTTTTTTTGAGACAGAATCTTGCTTTGTTGCCCAGGATAGAGTTCCATGGCGTCAGCCTAGCTCACAGCAACCTCAGACTCATGGGCTCAAGAGATCCTCCTTCCTCAGCCTCCTGAGTAGCTGGGATTACAGGCAAGCTCCACCATGTCCAGCTCATTTTTTTTCTATTTTTAGTAGAGACGGGATCTCACTCTTGCTCAGGCTGGTCTCGAACTCCTGAGCTCAAGCGATCCTCCCACCTTGGCCTCCAAGAGTGCTAGCATTACAGGTATGAGCTACCATGCCCAGCTCAGAATCTTCTCATATTTTGTGTGTATCTTTCTATATAGGCAGCCTGGCATTGTGCAAAGCGCATAAGCTCTGAAGCTAGACAGGCTTGAAAAATGGTGTT